>JAYDZE010243299.1:0-19964 GCA_034509125.1 Monilaria moniliformis
CATGGTGCCAACCGAGCAAAAAATCTTTATCAGCTTTCGGATTATGATTTTGTTATAACAACATATGCAATTGTTGAAGTGGAATATAGAAAATATGTGATGCCTCCTAAAGACAAATGCCAATATTGTGGAAAATTGTTTTATGAGCATAAGTTGAAAATTCACTTGAGATATATGTGCGGACCTGGTGCTGTTCGGACTGATAAGCAGGCAAAGCAGCAAAGAAAGGAACCAAAGTCCAAGAAAATGCCAGACTCAATTGAGAGTTCAGATGTGACTGGCCTAACCTCATTCAAGGGAATATCTATTTTGCACTGTGTGGCTTGGGAACGTATCGTATTGGATGAGGTAACCCCAATATTTTAACCTTTTCGTATGAATCTATGTATTTTACGTTTGTTGGAGTCAAGCCTCTATTTTCTTTGAAAGACTGATGATTATGCTAGTCATAATTAAAGTTTGGGTCTTAAAGTCCCTTTGTTATGCTTGTCAAGCCTCTATTTTCTTTGATATTTATGTCACTTCTTTGCATGTAACAGATTACTTATCCATTTAGTTGGAAGAGATTTATTAATCCATCTATACAATTTTGTGAACCAGCAATGTTAATTGGTTTGTATAAGAGAAACATTTAGCATAGCTACCTGCATAATTTTGTCATTGCTGTTGTTTTTTCATTTAATTTTATAACACAAGGGCTCAAACTATTCATATCACTTTAATAACAATGAAATGCTGGATCGGGTATTTATCGTCATTGTATTTGTATGATTGTGCTATTTGTAATTCTCTCACTTCCCATTTCACTTTATCAATTCATTGGGTCCATTTCAATATGATTTAGATAGCATCTATGGCCATCAAAAGTCTTCCATTGTTCTTTATAGAGAAAATTACCTCCTTGTGGACTAACTATTTTTCTGCCACAGGCTCATTGTATTAAAGAAAGACGTAGCAATACAACTAGAGCTGTTCTTGCTCTACAATCTAGATATAAATGGGCTTTAAGTGGTACTCCCCTTCAGAATCATGTCGGCGAGCTGTACTCCCTTGTAAGTTATGGTTGAAGTTGAAGAGTGGTACCCTCTAACTTACCGCATGATACTAACAGGTTTGAAATTCCTTTTAGATTCGTTTTCTCCAGATAGTTCCTTTCTCATATTATTTCTGCAAGGATTGCGACTGCCGTACGCTTGATTTCAGGTATAGCTTGAGGATTTTGGTAATTTTTAGAGTACAAGGCTTATTCTCTTTCTCAACTACTTTTCTTCTCTCTTCTCTCCCTCACTCTTCTGGGGTTGGGGGTGAGAAGAAAGTACAAGAAACCAAACAAACAAACAGGGCATGGGTATATTTGTAAAGTCTCATCACTTTGAATCCATAATTTGGGATGCATATCAGTTCAGAATTGTGATGCTTTGCAATTTAGCCACAATTTTCAATTATATCCTTAGAAATCATGATTCTCCTGTTCTTAGATTTTTTTTTATCTCTTTCAAGACAGTTCTTTCTGAGTGCAGGCAGAACTTAATATCCTATTCTGGCTGTTGTGAAATTCCTATGCTTTAATTAGTGTGTTTGCATATGACATGTTTCGAGGAGATAGTGAACAAGGAAAGGTTGAGGGCTGGGGTTGCATGCCTCTCATTTGTTTGGTAGAGGATATGTGGAAGGCCAGGATGGCAAAAGTAGTAAGCCTTTATAATGTATTTAGTTCCTGTGAATGCAATGAATAAATAAGTCATCTTTCCCTTGCTTTTATTGTAATATGAAACCAGGTCTTGTTGTTGTCCTTCTTATGGTTAGATTCCAAGGTTAATGCATCTGACCCACTCTGTGAAGTTTTGGAACATTTCCATTTCCATTCCTTACTTTAGAGTATTTTTGAGATCCAGTGCAATGCATTTCCTTGTATCTTGTCGTGTTCTAATATTACTATTAACTATTTTATTTTTTGTCTTCATTTCAATCTATATACATTAGCCTTAGTACGAGTCCGGTAGAGATATCCAACTTCAGTGATCTGCTTTTGTTTCGTTTTAACTTATCTTCCTCCTTGCTATATTGTAATTCCAATTGTGTCCAGCAGTTTAAATATCTGAACCTTTTATGTGTTACAGTTCAGCAGCATGCCCGGGATGTGAGCATATAAATATTCGGCACTTCTGCTGGTGGAATAGAGTGAGTACAGCTGAATATCAATTTTCCTGAGTCCTGACATTTTTGTATTTAGACATGTCATATTGACCAGCAATGTTTTCATTCTTTCAGTATGTTTCTAAGCCAATACAAGGTTCTGGCAGGAAGGGGGACGGTAGAGGTGCTATGATTTTGTTAAAGCACAAGATCTTGAAAAGCGTAGTGTTAAGGCGTACAAAAGAGGGCAGAGCAGCTGATCTTGCGATACCTCCTAAAATTGTATGTTTTTTATGTTAAAAATCTGAATTTATTATTGAATTGTTTCAGCATTGTCATATATCTTAAGTCTGCTCTAATTCAGGTTACCTTGAGAAGAGATTCTCTCGATTTTGTTGAAGAAGACTATTATACAGCACTCCAAAATGAAAGTCAAGCGCAGTTTAATACGTATGCCATCTGAGTTCACCATCTATCATTTTGAGTTTTTGATGTATGGACTAATGCTTTGCATGATACATCCCATGTACTATGTAGTACTGGTATAGAGTTTCATTTGCTTCGAAGTAGTCAAGAGGCCTGTCATCCACTAATTTTATGCGGCTCGCCTAGCCCATCAAAGTTTTTGCTGGTGTAGCTAGATTTCTGGATTACATTTCCTCTTGTATCTAGGATCGGGAATCAAGTCACATGCTATTCTGATTGTTGTGGTTGTCAATTCTTGTTTTTTGTTTCCCATACATGATATATCATTATGAGTTAGTTATGTTGTACTGTTTATTGCAATAAAGTTTACCTCCTCCAAGAAGGTTAATGAAGGTTCACTTTTGTCATGCCATATTCTTGTCTTATTGGCAGATACGTCGATGCAGGAACATTGATGAATAACTATGCCCACATATTTGATCTACTGACACGCCTTCGTCAGGTTATTGTTGGATCAGCCTTATACTAAGATTTTGGTTCATTTAATGTTCAAGATATCAATATAATGTGTATATATTGTTCAAGACTTCAAAAACAATACAAGCAGGATTTGACATCTAACTTTAGCATGTCATGAATTTCTATAATCAAATGTTTGTTATCAGGGTTAATCTGGTGAAGCATTTTGTCTTTTATAGATTAGTTCTGAGGCAACAAACTATGATTCAAACGCCAAATTTAGAGAAGACATGTTGAAAACAACCAATAAAGAAAATGAGATACTGTCAAACTGATTCAGTATAACATGCTTGTTTTTCTAGCTGCAAGCAAAATTTTGTGATTATTACATATAATAAAGTGCATTACAACATCGATCTTTTTATGGCTACCCAACTCCGTCCATATCTCAATCTGCTGATCGTGAACTAATCCTACTAAAACGCAGGCAGTTGATCATCCGTACCTTGTGGAATATTCTCTTGCTTCAATGGAAAGAAAGGGCAAAGCAGTTGATACTAGAAGTGATGTAAAATGTGGTTTGTGTAATGACACCGAAGAAGACACAGTGGTGAGTTCAATACAATTTGTTGTAGCTGTTGGAATCCCTAAGCTATGGAGATACATTATCTATATCCTCTCTATCAGGATGTTCTACATTTTCATTTGCACAGTATCCACATCTTTAGCTCAAGCATATCTACTGGATACATACAATTGTATCTATGCACGTAGGACTTATGATGCTAGTTGGGATTTAACTTTCTGAACTGTTGCATAGTGACAGTTCAGTAGTCATTGAAATTGAACTGTTTGTCCATCTAAGCATCACATTGATTCTAGTGTCACTTGAAGTAGATTTAGACATGTATTGAATTCTGAAAAATGGAAAGCATTCAAGATGCATATATGTTGCACCTGTGACTGTGATCGACTTTGTAATTTGATCAAAAGGTTAAATTGTTATATGTTACAATTGCCCAATTTCAATCCAGGCATTATTTCACCTATTAGTTGACACTGGATATTCTTTATCTATTGAATGCTGAACAGTGGATTGTTAAATCAGCTGTATCTTGCAAGTAATTGTTATAAGTCTTAATTTGATCTTGATGTGTTTTCATTTTGTGTGGGTTATTACGTTTTCTTTTTCTAATATCTCCGTTCTTGGAATTCTGCTGATTACTCATTTGGCACAACAGGTCACATCATGTGGGCATACCTTCTGCAAACCCTGTTTGATCGATTTTAGTGCAAGCATAGGACAGAACTCCTGCCCTACTTGTTCAAAGCCACTTACTGTTGATTTCACCACCAACAAAGATGGGAAAGAACAAAGGTCAAAAACAACCATTAAAGGATTCAGACCATCAAGTATTTTGAATAGAATTCAGCTTGATGATTTTCAGACAAGTACGAAAATTGAAGCCTTGGTATGTGCAGTTTGTAATATCTCCTCACTCCTTCGATGGAAAAAAGGAAATAAGATAATTTGATTTTTGTAATACAAATTATGATACATGCATCGCCATTTTTATTTTTTGTGATTAATTCACTGATAGATAGATTAGTGTGCCTATGTTTAGCTTTTGTTTTAGGTCAAATATTTTTCTTTTTAGAT
Organism: Monilaria moniliformis; assembly: GCA_034509125.1. Classification (NCBI taxonomy): domain Eukaryota; kingdom Viridiplantae; phylum Streptophyta; class Magnoliopsida; order Caryophyllales; family Aizoaceae; genus Monilaria; species Monilaria moniliformis. The sequence continues at coordinate 4,682 of JAYDZE010243299.1, forward strand.
CTTAATTTATTAAGGATCGATAGGATGTTATCCTAAAGTAGCTGTTTACTCTGTTGAGAGGTTCTGTTTTTACTCTGTCAAACTGGGGTTCCGTTGCTTTCTTGGTATATACTGCAGTTTACATTTTAGATTAATCTGTTGCAACTGCTCAATTGAGTATACTTTACTACAGAGGGAAGAAATTCGATTTATGGTTGAAAGGGATGGTTCTGCCAAGGCAATTGTCTTCAGCCAGTTCTTGTCTTTCCTTGATCTCATACGCTATGCCCTCCAAAAGGTAAATTGATTTTGAACATGTGAAAAGTTATTTTCTTGTTTATTATAATAAAGGAAAACCGTGTAACATTTATTTTTCCTTTTTTTGGTAGTCTGAAGTGCACTGTGTTCAGTTAGACGGATCCATGTCCATGGGAGCTAGAGATACTGCTATCAAAATTTTTACCGAGGATCCTAGTTGCAGAGTATTTCTAATGAGCTTAAAAGCAGGGGGTGTTGCCCTCAATCTCACAGTAGCATCACATGTAAGAATTTCATTTTCAGTGCTATGAGTATAAAGTTACTATGTTATTGCCACACTTGGAACTTTAGTGCCCTCTAATATCTTACACACACAGCTTCCTCATTTGTCTTCAAGATAAGAGATATTAACTTCCTTGTACCATGCCTAGATTGTATTGACATAATTTGATGTAAAGTAAATATGTGTGATACTGATACATGGCATGTAGTTAATTAATGACTGTCATTTTGCTGTCACTAGGTTTTCTTGATGGATCCATCGTGGAATCCTGCTGTGGAGCGGCAGGCGCAAGACAGAATTCATCGAATAGGCCAGTACAAACCAATCCGGTATGTTATATGAGTTGTGCATTCCTCACAATTTTTGTATCGTATAATAAGTGTGGTTCACGGTTTGCATGTAAATTTTGCATTGGTTCCGATCTTCCATTCCCATTTTTTCTTTTTTAGGGTTGTGAGGTTTATTATTGAGAACAGCGTTGAGGAAAGGATTTTAAAGTTGCAGGAGAAGAAGGAGTTAGTATTCGAGGGGTTAGTTGATATTCTCTTATAAGTTCTTGAATCTTCGCCAACTCGTCCGCCCTACATTCTTAACTTGGGTTACTTTGATGCAGCACGGTGGGTGGATCTTCAGAGGCTCTGGCAAAATTAACAGTAGATGATCTGAGATTCCTGTTCGCGACAATCGATTAGTGTTTCCTTTTGATGAACAAATTGCTAAAACTAGTCTAGTAATTTTGGCTCCTTTTGGCAAAGAGAGCTCACTGCCCAGTTGTAGTAATTCAACAGACTTCTTATGATACAAGGAATTATAATGTGTTAATAGGCATGAATGTGTTACAGTTTTAGCATCTTACCTATATAACAGATCGTGGAGCTTTTTGTTTTTTTTTTTTTTTTAAAAAATTGATTAGGGGAACAATGGAATTTGAATTCTAGACCTCTCTCTATTATAGATACGCGATCACATTATATAGAGGTTAAGCTGCAAAGGTTTTCCTAATTATGGGTAGTTATTTGATTTGGTTTTACTGCTTTTGCAACCTAACTGAATAAACTAGATTTTAAATTTTGTAACCGAATCGAATCCCAATAAAAGATCATCTATTAAACCATTAAACAGAATTAAGGTGAAATTAGACCATTAATACAGAATTAAGATTAAATATCATCTATTAAACAGTTGGAGTTCCACTGGTTTGGTGTAGTGTTATCACTTTTTGTTTTTTCGACTTTGTATGTGTAATGCTAATTTTAGATGGCTGCACCGTGTGGCCATCTAATTATCCAATAACCAGGATCTGATTAAATTTTAATTATGAATTATTACATTTTAATTGCAAATGAACCGATTTAGTAAATCTCAATGAAAAACAAGTAAAGAATAATTAATAAATAAAACTTGGATTACGGTACAAATTTATAGGGATGGAATATTATGTGGGTGATAATTGAGGATGTCATCGATTGCGTTTATACAGAGAAAAGGTGAGGAACAAGGGGTCCTAAATTAATTGAAGATGCTAATCGTGTGAGTATAATATATTGCATCAAGAATTTAACATTGAAGAAATTTGAAATAAATTAAGATATAAAATTAGTAATATATTTGTGATTCATGCAAATTCGGTGAGTGCACGATCATAGGCTTAAATTATGGTGATGAGGAAAGTAGCATTGGGTTGCATGCAGTGAATGACTAGTCTACCGGAGAAGCAAATTAAATAAAAATGGCTAAATATACAATGAGCTAGAAGTTAACAAATAAATAAATGTAAAGAGCTAGAATGGAACGAGAGTATGAAAAAATCTGGTAATTAGGTGATTGACATTTATTTCGGATAATGTATGAGTCATTTTATGGAGTCATATATGGGAAGAAGTAGGGGGTCAACAAAATACCCGAAATTCGAATATTCGAACCGAATTCAACCGAAATTTAATATTTGGTTCAGCTTTTTTTTTTCGGATTTCGGTTTGGTTCGGTTTAGATTTTTGCCGAATTTCGATTTTTCGGTTCGGTTCGAATATATTAAAGAATTTATATTTACTATTATAATATATATATATGTATATATATTATATTTATGGATAATTTTATGTAATTTCGGTTTTTCAGTTCAGATTGGTGTTCATTATTAAAATTTTGATTTTTCGCATAATTTGGTTTCGTTCGATTTCAATTTTCAGAAAAATTCAGTTTTCCGATTTGGTTTGGTGCGGGCAAAAAAACGAACCGAAAACCTAATACACACTCCTAAGAAGAAGATACAAATACGTGCACACAAGATTTATTAATAAATAGAAGATAATTTATCTACCCTTATCCATTTCAAGCTGAAACTTTTGATATTAACTTAATCATTTAAAAATAGCCAATGATGAAAATTTGTAGTGGAAAATCTAGGACTGTCGAAACATACCCAACCAACGTCAACTTCTAATTCGTTGCATGTAGTTGGTTAAGTCTATAATTAGGCATCGTGCAAAATCAGCTGAGGTAGATTTGCAGAAAATTAAAGATACTATAGAGAATAAATAGAAGATTTAAAATTTAAAATTTTATTTATATCAAAATTTGATATAGAAAATAGCTTCTCATGGTTTTGGCGTGACAGCCCATCTATTTTTGGATATGAAAGAAATGTGGAGAAGGCTGAATTTATTATTTTATACATCACTCTTTTCTCCCACTTGCTTCTCTTCTATCCCTTTTCGTTTAAGTTATGCATATTTGTTGTTTTCCTTTTCTCTCTCTCTCTTTTAAGTAAGGTTATGCAAAATATTCAATAACTTACTTTTTTTTTTAATCAAAAGTATTAATAATGATTCCGCATTTACCTCAAAGGTGACTCAAACATTCGACCTATTGGTTGGAGGAGAAGCGTCTTACCAACTAAGCTGCGCTTCATCGTCTATTCAATAATTTACTTATGTATACGATCATATACCAATCTACACTAATATAGAAAGATAATTGTTTAGAAAATTTGGTGTGTGCGCGTCATATTCCTAATCTTATATTCAATTCAATAATCTTCTAATATGATATATTTATCTTTAAAAAAGCAACTAAGAGTAATTGTATAATATTATAGTATAATGTATTCAATTAAAAATTTATCATGTTAAATATGAAGCTACGTGCAATCAGACTCGTACTCCCTGCTATAAATTAATAAAATTGTTATTGAGATATATGAAACTACCCAAAATTGGATATTTAATTATCATACCACTAGACATGAAATACTATTTAGAATTAAATCAACAATTTCGTCATATTAGAAAACCTTAATTTCGTAATTGGATAAACCCTAAATTTTCTGCGGCCGACTATTTTTTGGTGAAATTATGGACGTGACGTTGTATCGAAGAGGCTTTTTCTCAAAGTTCCCAAATTAAAGTACTAAAATACAATGTATAGAACGTGAAAGTTGCTTCGATCACCCATTACATAAGCCTCATCTTTTCTTTAATTCTTTTTTTTATTCTCATAATAATTGAGAGAGAGAGAGAGAAGTTGGCGATGGTATGGCCTGCGTGAACCCTCTTGCGACCTCATAATTAGGAAAGACTATTGAACGTTTCAAATTCCTAATTTGCTTTGGCCACTTGTAAAACATTACATGCTCGATATATATAAAATATATATACCTATAATAATTTATTAATACGTCTATGATGATACACGTTCTCCTTAAATTATAGTCATCCAATTTTAAATCTGGTGGATTATATTTATAAATCATAAAAACGTTGAATATATATCATTATACGTAAATTGCAAAAATGGATACATTCCATGAATTTCGCTAACTTTTGAAAATAAATAGGCAATTAATATTTTGATGTGACAATTATACCCCTGTAATGACTTATTAATACTTCTATAATGAACACATTTTCCTTAAATCATGGCCATCCAATTTTAAATTCAATATATTATATCTAGTCTTAGTGATGCACTAAAATATAATTTAAATTTAATGCATATATATATAACCATCAATGGTTACATTAGGACTTTTGCAGTTTTGTTGACTACCTAAAAGATTATTTAATTAAATTAGGGAAAAGAACTATGTATTACATGTAATTATTATTGGTCCAATAGCAACTTAATTTGAGATAAATTAATATTATATGGATGAAAAAGTCCACAAAAAATCAGAATAATTTGGAAAAGACTTGCTAAATATAGCTAAGACAAGGTGCTATGTTTTTGCGAGATTGCGCATAAAAGTAGACTATTCCTCTTGATTTAATTAGTGTATAATAGTATCCAACTGGAATTTATACATTTTTCTCCTTTTCATATTTGTTGTATTAATTTCCTTGAATGTGAGGATTCTTATGTAATTGGACCAATAATTAATGACTAGTATGTCACTGTCGATATATAATTTAATAAAATATGTTTACCTTTCGTATTAAGCAATAAAAAAATGAAAATAAATATTGTTTTCATTTTTTGGAGATAATATCTTGCCAAGGTTTTTAAAAAATTTAGTTGTCTTAACATTCACTATAACTCATTGCCTAACCACAGGTTTATGCATGATTTTTTTGCCAGAGCAGCAAAGGATGAGAGACTAAAAAATTAAATTTGTAGTAAAATAATCCAGAATAGTGTTTCTTTTTATTTTATTTTATTTTATTTCAATGCAAGCTATGGTAGATGGTTACAACTCACAAAGCCATTTTATTCATATATAAATAAATTACTAGGTGACTATTATATTTTCTCTCAAAACAAGATTAAAGGAGAGATTTGTCATGGATGAAGTAATAGTACAAAAATTAAAATGACATTTCTTATGGGATATTATCTAACTAGTATATGTCATATGTCCACATTAATATATCAGTATTATATTCGGTGTGTACGTGAGTATGTGCTGATAATAAAGAAACACTAAATGCAAGGGCGTAGCCATAAATTTATATTGGAAGGGCAAAAATATATATAGGAAAACTTTGAAAATTTGAGAAGGAATATTTAGTGAATAGATTAAAATAAATAAATTTTATAATAAACTTTTTATGTATATATGGAAATTTTTGAATACTAAATATATTACAAAATCTCAATTTAGTAGTACCATAAAATTTTATCAATACAACACTTTCAAGGAGTTCCAAATACATTCACTACCCAAATGAGCAAAGCATGCTAGTTGGTTGGAATACAACAATTCAACTAGCCCATTCTAGTATTACATATGTCAATGCCTTAATCCCATAAACAAAGAGGTACACTTCATGAAGCAACATACAACAATATTTGAAACTACAACCTCTTGAAGATAATCTTTCAATCTTTTGCCTTTCTATATATATTCTCAATTCTTGAAGATTGATGCATTTGGTATCGTCCTCGATTGATCATATTAGTAAATGCTTGGCATATTATTCCAAAGGCAAGAACCAAAGTTCCAGTCTTGATTTGGTGACCCAATTGAGGCTGCAACCGGGTTGTACTCTGAGTCGACGGGTTGACCATGCATCATGCTACTTGTACCATTGGTCAAAATTGGCGATTCGCTTCCATCTTCTCCATTCCAATCGGGGATTGGGACGGATAGCGGGAAGTTGTCTAGAAGGTTCATTAGTTCGTCGTCCATCGGAGTCATGCCCTCTCCGGGAGCCTTCGCATCCGCGCCTGTGCCAAACCATATACGTTGCGAACATGATGAGTGAGTAACAATGTACAAAAATAAGATAGATTGGACTTAACTAATAAATATTAGGTCGACATCATTAATTTTGATAGGGTGGCACAATAAGTGACATTTTCTCGACACGAAGATGATTTTACTCATTCTATAATCAGCAAAATGCATTTAAATACATTAATAGTCGTATCCACAATCTATTTCTGTTGACTGATAAATACGTTCGTCAAGATCCTTTCGTGTAGCATCTCTAAAGCCCAGATATATTTCAGTATTTTCGGGCTTAATTGACATTCATCAATAAAACATGGAATTATACATGAAAATTTAAAACTAAAAATCAATTACAAATTTCAACTAGGGTTTAGGTAACACAAACCTTAATGCAAGAAGTAGAAACAAAAATCTCAATATGCTAAATTTATTTATATTTTATTCTTATTCTTTTTAATTAAAATTAAACCAAATTAATCTCCGAATCTTGAATCAAACAAGTTTTCATTAAAAGGATTAATTATACCTTCATAGCTATCATTCGAGCTCGAACCGCCATGGCTAAAACCGAAATCTGCTTCTTCTTCTTCATGCAAATCTCCAACGAAACCCTCTTCTGCTTTCCCACAATACGCCAAAGCTTGAGATTCCCCAAATAAATCCTCCAAAAGCCCGCTTTTACTCCTCCCCGCCACTTCAAATTCCTCAGCGCCGTCTCTCGACGAAGCCGCCGGAGTCACCACCGCCGTCTGCGGCGGCGATTGGATTGAAGGCAGCCCCATTCCGTGGACGCCGTAACCGACTTGATTGAGAGAATTGTACTGAACAATTGAATTGATCATCGGCAATTGATTCATTAACCCTTGATTTAGGAAAGTTGATGAAGACATCAGCGAATTCGAGGCGTCCAGCGACAGCGTTAGGCCGCCATTGTTGTCGTGGTAGAGCTTCAGCTGATGACTGTTGGAGTAGAGAGAATTTTTCTGATGATTCTCGGCCGAATTGATAATCGGTGGAGCGAAGGTGATTAACGGAGACGGGTTTTGGCGGTGGGATGGGGCGAGGAGAGAGGAGAGAGAAGGTGTGGTTGTTTGTGACGGATTGTGGCGCTCCTGTTGTTCTTGCTTTACGATCTCGCGAGGGTAAATCGGTAATCCCGCGCGCTGCCGCCGCTTTAGCCGAGTGTTCCAATAGTTCTTGATCTCGTTGTCTGTTCTTCCTGGAAGCTGTTCATTTCATTTCAAAATCAATTAATTTTTTTATATTTACAAGAATTGAATCAAAAAAGATGTACAAAATGATTTCACTCATTGATGCCCACACACTTAGAAAAAAAAAATCCTTTATGTATTGACCTAATGATAGAATAGTTTCTATCAAAATGAAAAATCTTATGTTTTCACGATTTTCAAATTTAATGTTACAATTAAAATATAAGAAAAGGACCTATAAAAATAATTAGTTTTCATCCAAATACACACAAACACACATATATAGAGAGACCTGAGAAGCCTATGCTGAGGCAAATTTTATGTTTCAATTACCAAAAAAAACATGAAGAAAGAATTGGCCTTCGGCCAACATACACAAATACACACGCATATATAGAGAGAGGGACTTGAGAAGCCATGAGAGTCAGTTCAATGTTTCATTAGAAAAGAAACTTAGAGAGAAACTTGCCTTCACCCAAACACACACACACACACACACACATATATAGAGAGGGAGAGAGGGACCTGAGAAGCCATGCGAGCCCATTTGTTGCCGATTTTGGCATGAAGCTCGACGATGAGGTGTTCTTCCTCGGGAGAGAAGGCGCCTTTCTTGAGATGAGGCCTCAAATGGTTAGCCCATCTCAGCCTACAGCTCTTGCCGCATCGCATGAGCCCAGAATTCCTCTGAACTGCGTTCCAGTTCCCTTCGCCGTGTTTCTTCACGTATTCGAGCAGCAGCAAGTCCTCCGACGTCGTCCACGGCCCCTTCTTCAACGCGTGCCTGCTCGAATTCCTTAAACCTTCGCAAACATCGGGCGCCATCAACCCTTTCTTTGAATTGATGAAGGTGCAAAGATTGCACAGAGAGAGAGAGAGAGAGATGTTGTGGGACCAAACTTGAGTTAGGGAAAGAATTGGGACTGGGTGAGAGTGTGGAGGTGACAATTTATAGGTGAAACCTCATATTTCGGCCCCTTGTTGAATGCTCCTCCATTTACAAATTTTAATTATTTTGGAATTACTAAATCGACCTTTATTTCCAACTAGGGTCCCTCATAAACAAAAATAAGTTAATTGTCTATAAATATACAGACTATATCTAAAATTTAGTTTTTAATTAATTTTATTTTTTTAAAAAAAATTTACATGAATTTTTTAATTTTTTGAATTTGGAATTTTTTTAACCAATAACTTGATTCTTCGGAGTTCAATGTGAAATTCGAAGGTACCTCTATAAAGCTTTCTAAAATGCTTTCTTATAGCACATATATAGTACAAGAGTTCAAATTCTGACAAAACAAGAAAAAGAAAAGACAGTGACAATATATTTTCAGTAACCGCAACCCAACACTATGTGTATTATTAGAAAGCTACTATTGAGAGCTTTCAAATGCTATCTTCAAATTTCAAATCGGACCGAGTTATTGGCCAACGAAATTTGAACTCACAAAAAAATTAACGTTCACGTATTTTTCTGACAAAAAAAAGTAGCGTTGGTTAAAAATCACAATCTGGATATAGTTCGTGTATTTATAGTCAGTTAATCCAAAATATAAACAATAAATAAAGAAAAGAAAAAGAAAGAAACTATGGGTTTTGATTTGTGCAATGACCTTAGTCCAAATTCATATATCATTTGTGTGCTTTGCATGTTTTTCATGAACAAGGTTTTCCCTCCTCAAATTGCGACAATTCCTCGTCACGGCATTCAGTGTATGTTAGTATGAGATTCTATTAATCCTTAATATTTCACATGGATTGCACTTGATTTACAGTTACTTACCTTATTTCGTATATTGTCGTGATTCAACTTAAAAGTTTTATACCATTGTTTCGAATTAATGGTGAAATACCTGTCAATTTGAGTTTGATGGACAACGCCTAATAATCAAAATATGTTACTTTAATTAATTTCTCTTGAAGTTTAATTTAATTGATCCATTAAATTAAGAAAAAGCTATGGTAATTTCCTAAGGTAACGAGTAATCCACAAGCAAACATTTCAGTTCATAATTTGATTTTCTCAAAGAAATTAAATAATAATCAGTTTGCCGAGAAAAACTTCTCTGGTTAAGACATTGATGTATCTAACCAATAGTTCTCTAACAAATGGAACGTCAGTTTTAATATGCACCTAAATGTGGGCCCACTATAATTCCATTTGTCAGAGGACTATTTGTTAGACACACTAATTCACATTGTCACGTGGTGTGTTTAAACTAGATTTTTTTTTCCAGCTTGCCCTACCATATTGGAATTTGTTTACATATATAATTAAGCTAAGATGAATTATTTTAATTCCAGCCTGATGTAATCAAATATTTTAATATGATTTGTTGAGGGTGTCGGCTTAACAAAGAAATCGTATTAAATTATCATAACCTGGGAATTCTGATTATTATTTATTACATGTACACATACTTATTCCGAGATTCTTAGTTCTGATTGGACAGATCAAACAATTAGTAATTACATTGATGTCATGACTTTAAAAAAATAAAAATAAAATAAAAAAGAAGAAGAGGAATTTGAAATTCATAAATGAAATATAACAAAAAATCTCAAAAATATTTTTTTAGGAGTAATGGATTTCTGGACTAGATTTTTATATAGACAGTAATTTCACATAATTTCACTCAATAAACTTTCTACTCCATCACAGCTGGCGATTCTATCGATGCTGAAATATATTATAAGCACATAATTAATTTATCATATATATATATTACACGAATTCCCCTCTCAGAAAGAAAAGAAAAAAGGGAAAAAAAAGGGAGAGTTACTAAAAATCAAACATTCACTAAAAAAAATTGATATTTTACCGACGGATAGCAATCCGTAGGTAATTACCGACGGATACCAACAACCTTCTGATGGTAAATAAAGTTTGACAATCCCGGAGGATTTATCATCGGAGTACTGATTTCTTGCATATCATAATAAATCATAAGAAAAAAAAAAGACAAAAATATGAAAAATAAATTATATTTTATGGCCTGATCTTTGAACCAAATTATATATGCTACGTGAAATTTTCGAAATCCAAATTTTTACTGCCCGAATTCCATATGAATTTTACATGGATTTATTTTTCCATTTAACTATCAAAATGATAGGAAAAAAGGCGGGTAAGAGTAAGGCGAATGAGAAGGCACCGACCACAATCGTGCGGCAACGGAGGACCTCAAGGAAATGACAGCGGCACTTAAAAAAACGGACGAGAACGTGTTGTGGAATTTGTGCCTTATACAAAGACAAGTCTCAAAATGACAAAAATTCGGGCCTTACACGTTAGAATTTCGAGTTCGAAACTATGGCCTAGAGGCATATTTGCAACTTCTTAAAAAAGTATATTTTTTTAAGAACAATATTCACACAAAACGTATATATATAATGTCCAGCCTATATCAATAACCAGAAGAAAATCAAACCTTGCTTCTCTTCGTGTTTTTCTTCTTTAGGTTTCGCCTCATCACCGTCGGAAGGCATTTGATCAGCTTATTCGTCATCTCCGATTCTTGCCTCATCCATTTCCAGCTTCGAAGGCTTCGATTCTTAGTCGAATTATGACCCAGAAACTGTTCGATAAAATTATTCATAGAGATTATTTTAAGTGATAAATAAAATATACTTGGATAAAAAAAATAGTAAATGAAAACTAAAAGCAAAAATATGAAAATAAAAAAATCCACGTCGGATCATATTTATTGAGTCTATAGAAACATATCCCAGCCCACACAAAAATTGGGTCGGATCATATTAGACACCTCTCTAGCAAAATAGTCTATTTTGGGCGTGGGCCTCTAGCAAAACCATGCAAATTAGGGTTTAGAATTGCTATATTTTAATTAACTAAAATTCTTGTTATAATTAATCGAAATTGAATCATACAATCCAAAAATTGAACTCAACTGAATTTGCTTCGGTATGTAATCGAAAAATTGAAATTTTGTTACAATTACAAATATGTTATATTAAAATTAGAACCCTTATTTAGGAGGAGCGTTTACTTCGAGTTATAGGATGAATTGATAAAATTAGTCCAAGTTTATCTACTGTTTATATTCATGGATTAATTAATATTAAATTTGTTTAACTATCTTATACTTCAAATACTCAATCATATATTTTATCAATCTTTTATATCACTCAAAATAAACGCCCCTAAAAATATATTCATAAATACACATATATAGTTAGAATTATAACATATAATAATAAATTATTTAAAGTAGAATTTTATATATATCAATTTAGTTTGATTTTCAATTATTCAGTATTTTATGTCTAAAAACGTAACTGAACCAAATTATGATTTTTTTTTTAAGTCTATAACCAAAATCGAACCGAACATAAGAATAATCGAACAGAATTCATATTTCGGTTCGGCTCGATTTTTCAGTTATTACAGAATACTACTCAACCCTAATATAGACCGTCCGCTAAATGGGCCGAACTATCTTGGCCCAGTCCAGTTTGTTTAACAGTTGTAGGGCTAGATATTTTATCCCATAAATTAAGATAATACTAATAGTGCAGGACCAAGAAGGCAAGAACCCCATAAATTAGCCTAATAATTAATTAGCCTTCATATCCCTACAACTAATCTAAATAACTCCTTATAGCTTTAAATGACCAAAGAGGCCGATAAATACCTCCAAGTTTAATCAAATAAAACACCAAACGATCTTTCAACTGATCTAAACACGTTCCAAACACACACACACACACTTGCTTACAAGCCCACAAGATAGAAATATTTTCATCAATCAGTTATGCAATAAAGTATGTCATGAGTTTAGATGAAATTCGTCGTCGATCCACAAAATTTCATTATATCTATCCATTTGGGGAGTCTATTTTCTCCCCAAATGAACTTTGGTAGAAAATATTTTTTTCTGGGACCTCACTGTTGTATGATAGTATGATACTTGCATAAATGAGATAGAATAGTATAGGAGGAAGAATCGTTGCCAACATTTATCACATGTTCCCAATTTGATACTATATTTTCTTCAAAAGTCTTTTTATAGAGAGAATCTAGAATTTAAAGTTAAACCCTACTCATGTGGCACCTGAAATGGTACTGGCATATTATCAGGGTGATATTTTCTAAACGAGATAATGAAATTTATTAATCTTGCAAATTTTGATGCCAGAAAAATGAGCGGGGCCTAATAGTAGTAGTATTCGTTTATCATTATTAAAATACAACACTAAGAGCATCCACAACGAGTCAGAAAAAAGGGGCTCGTCCTGTAGTGACGGGACTTTCCAGCGGCGAGACGCAGTTGTGGGTGAGGGCTCGCAGACGAGGGATGGGCAGCTCGCATGGAATAAAAAGCTGGTGGAACGCTCGCTAGCTTTTATTTTTTTTTATTTTTCTATATGTATAAATGTGTTCAATTTAAATATAATGAATGCCTAGTCTAGTGGAAGATGGTGCTTTGAAACCTGATGGTGATGGACCCATTTTTTATTGCCTTTTTTTGTTTTTTTTTTGTTTTTTGGTTTTTTTGGTTTTTTTGGTCTTTTTTCTTTGTTTTTTGTCTTTTCTTTTTTAAAAGGTATATTTAAATTTTTATTAGCATAAGAATTTAATTGGGATATGAATTTAAAAATTGAACTGTAACATAGTCGTTAAATGATTCAAAGTTCATGTATTTATTATTTTCAGATAGTGCACATTTTGGTTATGAAATGTATTTTGTAAAAGGAGAAAGAGTCTCACATTATTATTATTTTTATATTAGTAAATGTAGATAATAATGAGTCAATTTTTTATTTTATTTTTTGTAAATAGATGTGCAAAATAAGGGTAAAATATATAGAAAATATATCCAGAAAAAGAAAGTTAAGAAATGTGCATTATTTTGTGAGACATCCCAAGATGACAAAGTATGCACTATTTTTTGGGGCGAAGAAAATACTCCATCTGTCCCATTAAAGATGTCACACTTTTCTTTTTAGTTTGTCCAACTAAAATGTCAGACTTTCATATTTAAGTTTTCACATTTTAAATAATTTTTTCCCTCTCATCATTAACACAACCAATAATTTTTTCTCTGATATTACTAGTTATCCTCTCGTCATTAGTATATCCAATATTTTTTTCTCTTTCTATTTACACACTCTAAACAAAAGTTCCTAAAATCCTGTGTCATCCACAAGTATAACATCTTTACCGAGACAGAGTTTAGAAAGTTCCTAAATTATAATTAAACGTACAAGAGTAAAATCCCTATAATTGAAAATAAACACATCCACTCTATGTGTGGATCATCTGATAGAGTTTAGAAGATTCAAATTCCAGCCGAAATTCTCTATTGCATAATAAATCTTATTTATGGTAATGAGACTAAAAATAATATATTTTCATATATATTAGATATCGTTTTTGTTGGAGTCAAATCAATTGTAGTGACTTTATGATAATTCACATAAGCACCCTAGCTATTGTCATCGTTAACAGTGAGCACGTTAATTCTTGCCTATATTATTGTATTTAATTACAATTGCCATGTGTCAAATATTAAGATATATACCAAAATTTTCATTTAAAAATTCATGAGAATTATGTATATGTAGAAACAATTAAGAATTTTTACAAATAAAATATTAGTGAAAGCCCTCAGTATAGCTTCCATTATTGATGACACATGAATATGCATCGCTAGATGAACTACAGATCCTAACAGACACTGTTGATGGGTTAGATATCATTTTCTGAATTGATTTTTCTTTTTTTACTTACAATTTTTAAATAAATTTGACCTAATAGTGTTCTTTTTCTTATTTTCTTTTTATTTCATGTGTTGGTTGGGATGTTAATGAGGCTTTGGAGGGTTTGCCACCATTCGTCCAAATATGCTACAGAAGCCTATCGACACTTAGGTTGAATTTGACAATGAAGTGGAGATATACAATTCAAGACTATTCAATCTACCCATATTTAATAATATTTCTACTAGTCCCTAGCTTAATATGGAAACACTCAAAATTGAAAGGGAATAAAAAATCGAACGGAGAAAGAAAAGGTGAAAATTATGATAATTTTTATTTTTAAATTCTTTTTATGAAATTTTAAATAGAAATTCCAAAAATGATAAAAAAATTGGGTAAAAAAATATAATTAAAAGGGCTAAAATTGCCATTTTCCTATAAAATTGACTAGGATTAATATATTTTTATTTTTGTGGCTAGATGTAACCTTTGTAGTTGTTTAGGGTATTGATCTTGAATCCAACAATTATTAGCGAATTCTGATTAAAAAGAAAATTTTTGTCTAAATACAAAAAATTATTGTATATATTTTGAAATTCAAGCTCTGGGAAATCCAAACTAATGTGGCATAGAAAATCATTAGATTGAAACATATGATTTTGAGAGAAGTTTAATTTTTTATTTAAATTTCATACATTTATTCAAACATTTAGTCAAACGTTGATTAGTCTGATAGGTCGAATGGCATGGTAATCAACCCACCATCCACCGCCAAATTAACCCCCGTCACAAACGCCGCCTCATCCGAAGCCAGAAACACCACTGCGTCCGCCACATTCTCCGCCGAAAGCGCCGCCCCTTTCAAGCTCGTGTACCGCCCGAGATACTTCTCCACATCAGCCGGTGTCACTATCCCGATCTTTCCGACAAGCGGCGTGAGCACCGCCCCCAGCGACACGCAGTTGATCCGAATCCCGTGCGCCCCCAGCTGCAAGCTCGCCGACCGCATCAGGCCCAACACCGCCCGCTTCGACATCACATAGTCCGTCAAGTTCACCGTCGCCTTCTCGGCCGCCGTACTGGCCGTGCAGATGATAGCCCCTCTCGTTCCCATTTCCACCATCTTACGCGCCGCCTGCTTGACGCACACTGCCA
>JAYDZE010243410.1:0-19962 GCA_034509125.1 Monilaria moniliformis
CATTGCCCTAGATAATAGCGCCTATTACTAAGTCGTCTTGTTTCCAAGCAATCTCGCTTTATTAAAGCAGACATAATCAATGACTCGTGTATCTTCTACCTACGAATAAGTCGAATATGTCATTATATTATGTTTCGACTTTCAATAATTAAGACGCAGCTTTATCCACTATTGTGTCCTTTCTGATAACCATTTGAAAAACCTGCTTGATGGCTTTTTTAAGGTAATCAGGACAATATCCAAATTAATTATTTCATAATTCCAAAATTATACTCGAGAAATAGACCAGAGACCACTAAGGTGGCATGATTGTCAAATCGTGCCTAAGCTGTTATCATATATTTAGCACCAACAATTTTGTTTCTATTTTGATACTCCTCCTAGGGGAGGTCGTACGCCGCTAATAAAATTCTACAGCTATCATTTAGAAATCTACTCATATGAACTTATAATTTCTTAAGAATCTCGGTCCCACTAGGGTGGGTTGGTAAATTCTTAGAAATTACTTCATAAATAGACCTCCGTTTAGATTTTTCTAACATTTTTCTAAGCAAAACCTCGAGTTTTTGAAACCCGTTTTGATAAAATGTAAAATCTAAACATTTTCGGGTGGAGCTCCGCAACACACGTATCATGGCCAGGAACTGACGCTCCGTTCTTCGTGTTCTTCACTCGATTTCTCGTCCAATTACATTTAATTACAAGAAAAATAGAAAAACTCCTAATCTACCAAGGTCAACCCCCGTGGGTTTACAATTATTTGAAAAACGGAAATTAAAACAGATCACAACATTCATTCCATGCAATTTAGATAAGAATTATCAGCAGGGAAAAGCAGAACAAATAAAATAAATTAACTTTTTTATATCAGTGCCTCCTTTGATACCAATTGTTGGGGATGTAATTCCAATGAACGAGTTTTCCCATTTCCAGGATCTTTCCAAGATTATATAGAAAAATTAATTACCCAATTTCATTTACAGATCTACTATCTACAACGTACATAAAACACATAATTTAGAATTTAAATCATAAATCATGCTGCTACGGATCTGAATACTTACAGTAATTAGATCTCCAAAGATCTGACGACTGCTCGTGCCTACTCCACATGCAGATCTTGATATCTACCCAGATCTTCTAACCTATTCCCAATTTCAGGTTTGAATACTGGTGTAGACAGTAGCTGTCGAACCATATAGTACTAGAGAAAGAAGAAGAAAAGAAAGAATACAGAGAATCACGTGATTCTCGGTAGAAACGTGAATAATAATAATATTTTTTCTCATTTGTCTCCTATTTATAGAATATGTATGAGCTAGTTTAGGGATCCAAGGAAATTTGGATTGGGTCTTCCTATTGGACTTTTACTAATTATATTGAGCCGCAATTTAATTCAATCCCTATAGAATATTAATTTGGACTACTATAGAAATCACTATTGATTTAGTCGTCCAATCCAAATTACAGATAATAGGGGATTTCTTTTTAATTAATTTATTTTCCGTGTTTAAGATACTAATATCCATTAATTAATTTAAGCATGTTGCTAGCTTTAATTAATTTATATCTTTTACCATTAGTGGTCTAGTTCAAAGGCTTTATTTATTATAATTGAAATAAATTCCATGTCAGCCGGGCTTCCGTATAATAAATCCTTTTCTGAACACCTCTTGGGGATATTATTAACTTGGTTCTCTAGGACACGATTCAATATAATAACAATCCTAGCACCGCTAGATATTAATTACCACAACCCAAGATATCAGGATTCTTGGATTTCAAAAAACCTGCACCTATTGATGAGTCAAAGTAGTGCATGATTAATACCATATGCTCAATGTTATATACAAAGATTAAGAAATAAATAATCATCGAGATCTCGTCTTTCAGTAATTACTAAGAAAAAGTTATCTCAACGTGAAACCATTCATTGCTATACCACACCAGTGTCATTTATTTACAAAGATTAGTAAACGTTTGGACTGACACTACAACCTTTCACGATATATCATCTAAGTCTATCTAGGTTGTGAAACTTAATTTTCTTCTGCAAGGGAACCGACTGAGAGACATTTAGTGATGACCTGACCACGATTCAGTCTACAATGCAGAAGACCTAGACTTGCTTGCTCGATTATAGTCACAAATTATATTTGCTCAGAATATAATCACTAGATTCTAAAGGGCAAACCATGTAACAATAATATCTCTTCAGAAGTGGCATATAATGATAGTTCTTTGAGTTATTAAAACAAAAGCAGCTCGTAAAGCATGCTTTCTAGTATATAACTCCAACAAGAGTATCATATCCACATGCACTATCTCAATTCTAAGTGCTACAACCTAAATCAATTATTACTATCAAAATCACACAACTTTGGATTGTGGAAGATCTTGTAAAAAGAAAAGAAACAAAAGAATAAAGAAGTAACACTAAAAATAAGAATAAAAAGCTTATACTAGGGAATTGATTTCACCAACACATTGTTCATTCAAACTTTCGATTAATTGTCCTATTTGTGATTCGAATTTTACTAGACAATCACAAAAATAGTTTAGACCCACATCCAAGTATCCAAACAGTAGATTACAAGTTAGGACTTTAGGTCTTTGCTTGCAACTCCTAAAAGCATTTAAGATTGATTTTTTCACAATTAATCTCAAACCTTCCAATTTTAATGATTAATGTGTTACCTACTCCACGATCATGTATCAACACTCATCTTCTGAATCTCTCATAGCGCACACAAGATAATCTATTTGGTGATCAAGCATACCAAAGCATTAAGAGCAAGAGAGATAAAACAAATAAGGTCTTTGATTCAAAATCAAATAATTTAAAAACAAGTATTGATTACATTCTAACCCTAGAATAAAAATAGCTTTAAACAAGCATGGCTAAACGTAATATAAGAACCCAAAAAAATGAGAACATTAAAAAAAACTAAAACTAAGGTTAAAAGAACTCGTATAAAGGTAGAGCTTCGCACTGTCTTTGATTGCTTCACGAACTTCCTTTAGCATTGCCAAAGACATCTCCAACTTTTGGTCGGGGACTTCGAGAAAAATTATATCAGAAATAAACCAATTTAAGGAGACCATAATAATTCTAAATTTAATTCCATAAAGAATAAATATAATTACAATTATTGCCTAGTCATTTTTGAGATAGAGAGGTTTTTGCCCATAATTATCACATATGCAGATAGGCAGATAAAAAATCCACTTCACGGGAAAAATAACCAAAAAAAAAGTACAATTACAACATATTACATGATAAAACATTATCCAAATCAGTTCAGAATAGAAAACTAACAATATCTAAGCAAATCCAAATAGATTAGATTTGATTAGAAAAATCTAGCCAAATCTAAACAAATTAGATTTGATATGATTTTGTTTAATTTGCGATAGGACTAAACAATCGTAAACACAATCCAAGTTTACAACGGCCGCAATCGGACCACCGCTGTTCGGCCGGAATGACGTCGTAGCCGTCGCCGCTATTGCTATCGGCCGAGTGCCATCGGGAGCTGCAAGTCACCAGATGCCCAATCTCGTCGGCCCCCACTGCCCAGAGGCCCAACCCATTAGGCGCTCGGCCTCGACGATGTGTCTCCTTACGCACGTATCGGCAAATTACACCAAGGGTTGTTAGCGCGAGCGCAACCCTGTCGAGCGCAACCCTTTCTGCCTGTCGAGAGATGTCACCCACGTGCACCAACTCAAGGTCCCCGCGCGCCTTGGCCGAGGGCATCGTACGCCAGGAGCAGGTAATTTGCGCCCCTGGCTCGCACAGACCTGCCCTCCTTGAGAACAATTATCTCCTGCATGTACCGTCTATGCTGAATCTGCCAAGCACTGCTCGCTCGTCATCGCATACGTTGTCTTGACACTTCGCGAGCACTCCTGTCGAGGGACATTGTCCGAGGGCGCTGAGCACCCCGCGCGCCTACTTCGTCCATTTTCCCCAACGCAATCTGCACAGGGACACTAAGGGCTTTGCCCCCAGCCCCTCATTTACTGCAGCCTGCCACACGCCCGACTCGTTGCCCACTCGGTCCCTGAGTCCTTACGCCCGCACCCATGCCCAGCTCCCGACTCCGTGGATGGGGCCCATTGTACCCTGCGGACGATAGCAAAGGCCAATATTGGGCTACATGTCGGCTCGCCATGAGTCGGCGTCGAATGGAGCTCTGGGACGTTGTAAGTCGTGGTCCGAATCCGATATTCGTTCTTCGTGCTTCATGTTCTTTATTTGATTTCTTATTCAATTACAATAATTAAAAGAAAACAAAAGAAAGTCCCACTCTACCACGAGCGACTCTCGTGGGATTACAATTTAGGCCACGAACCGGGAAATACCAACACAGTGAAATTCAAATGCATTCATGCCAAATAAACAAAATAAATTGTAGAAAATAAATCTATAATCATATATCTTATTTAAACAGAAAATAAGCAGATTAAATGAAATAATTAAATTTAAACATAAGAGCCTATGATACCAATTGCTGGGGTTACCATGAAAGAATACCGACTGCCAAAGATCTCATAGGATGATGTTAAAATTTAATTACACAATTCACTAAAATACATTTAGATAGGCAGCAAAGGCAAATACAGATCCCTAGGGATGCTCATAGAGTTGAGATATTTACCTTATTTTGCATATTATTCTTGCTAATTAGTGTAGTAGATTGCTTGCAACTCCCACTACTCATCAACAAAAAATTAACCTCAAAATCTTCTCACCTATTCCCTCCAATCACTTGAATATCGTGTGGGCAGTAATCATTCATGCTTTAATAACCGAGATGGAGAATCAATATCATACAAGTAAACTAATAGGGAGGATGATTTATGTGATGTGTACTGCTATGATTTTGGTCCTCTACCCCTTATTATATAGTGGTGGTGGGTTAGGTCAAAGATTCCAAAGAGGATTAATATTTATTGACTTCACTATATAACTAATGTTGAGCTACCGAGCCTGATCCATATTACGAATATGTCTTCTTTTTTATTTATTTACTTGTCATGTTTAAGATTTCCAATACCCATTAATTAATTTAAGGTTGCTGCTAGCTTTAATAAATTATTCTCTTTTCCAAGAGTGGTCAAGTTTAAAACTATTATCTGAAATAAATTTCAACTGCGAAGTTTCGTGTAATAAATTCATTTTATGAACACATCTTGTGGATATTATCAATTCGGTTCCTCCTGAGACATGATTCTATATAATGACAATAGCACCACTGGATATTAATTACCACTGCCTAACATATTAGGAATTTTCTTGGCATAACTGATATCGTATGTCTAATGTTACTTATATAGATTATGAAATAAACAATCACTCTGACCTTGTACTTTATTTACACTGTATCGAAGTACCATCTCAATGCAATTCATTTCAGTGCTATACCATACCAGTGTCATCTGTTGGCCAAGATAGGTGCGAATCTCGGATCGACACTGCAACCTTTCACGATAGATTGACCATGTCTATATATGTTGAGAATGTAATTTTCTTCTACAAAGAGCCGACTAAAAGATCTTTTCTGATCATGGATGCACTATTCAGTTTATAATGAAGAATGAGGACTTATTTTCTTAATTTATGATTATATGATTAAGAGTAAGCATGCATAACCACAAAAGGCAAATCATGTGACAATATTTAATTTTTCTCAATATGTGGAAAATAAGATTTTCAATACAAAATAGTCAAAGCATGTTTTTTAGTATACAAATCCTAACAGATGCTCTAGAAGCTTAAGAAGTCTATTAATAGACTCAAGCAAGCATCTAGATCTTGGAACATGTGTTCCGGTCAAACTATCAAATCCTATGGATTTGAGCAGTATCCAGATGAATGTTGTGTGTACAAGAAAGTTGATGGTGAAAATGTGGTATTCTTGGTACTTTACATGGATGTCATTCTATTAATTGGAAACAATAAGTTGTTATCAAACATAAGGGCATGCTATTCTACTCAATTTGAAATGAATGATATGTGAGAAACTGAACACATTCTTAGATTCAAGGTTACCCAGGATTGGAAAAAGAGAATGTTGTGCTTATCTTAAGAATCTTCCATCGGCACTATGCTTAGATGCCTTAGCATGCAAAATTCCAAGAAATGGTTCTTATATTTTCGGCATGGAGTTACTTTATCTCAAGATATGTGTCCTAAGACACCTAGTGTTATAGAAGAGATGCGACGAGTTCCATATGATCCGGTAGTTGGAAGTCTTATATATGTTATGATGAGTATTAGGACTGATATCCGATTTGATGTCGGCATGGTAACTAGATATCAGTCTAACACTGGCCAAGGACACTGGAATGCGTTAAAAAATATACTCATGTACCTGAAGATGAATAAGGAGCACAAACTAGTTTACTATGATCTGCCTTATAGATTACATGTACTTCGATTTTTAGACAGATCAAGATTCGAGGAAATCTATCTCTGGCTATGTGTTCAGCATAGGAGATGGAGCTAGAAAATGGAGGAGTGTGAAGCATAAATGCATCTTAGACTCCACAATGGAAGCTAAATTTGTGGATGCTTTAGAAGCCGCTAAGGAAGCTGTATGGCTTAGAAACTTCCTTATGGACTTAAATGTGGTTCCTAGTATGCCAATTAGTATCACAATTTATTGTGACAACTATGGTGCAATGGCAAACTCCCGCGAATGATGGGCCCACAAAGCTAGCAAACACAGAGCGAAAGTATCATATCATACGGGACATAGTGCGCAGATGAGACATTGAGGTGAAAGATTGCATCAGAGGATAATCTGATAGATCCTTACACTAAAGGCCTAACCAGCACAACGTTCAACCGTCATTTGGAAGCGATGAGAATCAGACGCATCAAGGACCTAGACCTTCTTTTGGTATAAGTGGCGGAATATTCAATAGTTTGATTTGTGAATACTCAAAAGCATGTCTTTGAGTATAAGTGGGAGATTGTTAATGTATATATACTGAAAAACATGCTTCGAGTTGTTTGTGCATTTTCAACCTTATTTCCTTATTTATGAGAAGAAATTTATTTTGTTGTATTTAAACAAGTATTGGTCTTTTGCATTGTAGACTAAATGGTGATCGTATCATCATTTAAGGTCTCTCAGATCGTGCCTTGTAGATAAAAACTAAGTTTCACAACCTAGATAGACTTGGATGATCTATCTTGAAAGGTTGCAATGTTAGTTCCAAGTTTGCTAACCATAGCAAGATAATGATATTGGTGGGTATAGCATTAAATGGATCATGTTAAGATAAGTCTTTGTTGTTGATTACTGAAAGATATAATCTCATTGATTCTTTATTTCTTAATTTTTGTATATAACGTTAAACATATGATATTGACTATGCACTATGATATTTGGATTGTTTTTGCACTGAATAGTATCCCGGGAGAGTCCGGGTTGATAATATCCCAAATAGGTGTTTGGAAAATATTTTATTATACGAAACCCGACTGGTTGGAATTTATTCCAAAATAATAAATAATGTTTTGAACTACACCACTCTTGATAAAATATATTATTTAATTAAAGCCGACAATATACTCAAATTAATTAATGAATATTAGAATCTTAAACATGAAAAATACATTAATTAAAAAGGAAGCCCAAATTATTCGTAATTTGGATTCGGGCGTGATGTGATCATCGCCGGCAGCTTACGACGATAGGAACATATAGTCCAGGAACGCCGAAGAAACTAGCAGAACGACGCTGATAGAGATCGTACCCCTTGATTAAGACTCTTGAATAACCATAGGCAAAAACTAAAAGATGAGCCCCTATGACCCAGCAAACAAACAATCCAAGAACCGTAGGCAAGAACGTATAGACGATCCTCTAAGACCGAACGAGCAACTCTCACTCAAAGATTGAGATTGGGTGGAAATGACACCTTCGGTTAGACCTTCAAACAACTATAGGCAAGAACGCATAAAGCGAGCTCCTATAACTTAACAAACAATTCTAAGAATGAAGGAGAAGAGTGTATATAGAAGACGCCACAAATGGGGATGGTAAACCCATTTGATATGTCGAGTAAACACATGCTCTGAGCACTTTTACTCTAAAGAGACGTGGGAGAGAGAGTTGAAACTCACACAATATAATTTTATTAATGATCAAACTCTAAATTTCATGGGCCTCAATATCCAAATATCCGCACACATCTCCTTCAAATATGTGGCTCACTTGCAACAATTTAATAGATCCGAGGACCACATCATTCTTCTCTTCTGGGAAATGGTTTGTCATTAAATCCTCGCTCTCTTCTTTATCCATGGTCCGTATTTCTTCATCACCTGCTATAAGAGATTACTGCTCCTGCAATTCCATTTCCTTCATTTTCTCCGGTTTTTTTTTAGTACTTGATATATGACTCAAACTAAATGACTTTTTGTACATAAATAAAAACTGACTATAAACAAACTGACTGATTTTTTTAACAAATTAACTAGAAAAACAGATGGCTCCTTGGTATGAACATTGGAACAAGATAGGGTTACGAACCAAATACAAAGTGTCTTTTGCCTCTAATACCAGATAATGTGATTATTGCCAACAACTTATGATAACAAGAACGCATAGTCCAGGTACGCTGCAGAAACTAGCAGAAAGACACAGATAGGAATCGTATATCTTGATTAAGACTCTCAAACAACCATATGCAAGAACGTAAAGACGAGCACCTATGACCCAACAAGCAAAGCCTCGAAGAATCATAGGCAATAATGTATAGAAGAGACCTTTATGGCCCAACGAGTAACTCTTACTTAAAGATTGAGATCGGGTGGAAACCAACACCTTCGTTTAGACCCTCAAAGAACTGTAGGTAAGAATACATAAAGCGAGCCCCTGTAATTCAAAGAACAACTCTAACAACGAATGAGAAGGTTGTAGATAAAAGGCGCTACAAATGGGGAGAGAGAGTTAAAACTCACATAATTTGTTAATGATCAAGCTCAAAATTGCATGGGCCTCAATAACCAAAAATCAGCACACATCTTCTTCATATTGTGTCCCACTTGCAGCTATTAAAATGATCTGAGGACCACATCATTCTTTCCTTCTTGGAAATGATTTGTCCTTAAATCATTGTTGTTTTCTTTATCCATAGCTCAGGTTTTTTCATCACCTGCTACAAGAGGTAACTGTTGCTACAATTCAACTTCCTTCATTATCTCTTTTTTTTTATAGTATATTAAAACTAATTCAAACTAACCGACTTTTATTAACATAGCAAAAAACTAACTCGGAACAAATTGATTTGTTTTTTGTAACAAATTAACTAGAAAGAAAGTTGGCACCTTGGTATGAACCTTGGAGCCAGATAGGGGTATGAACCAAAGCCATAGTGT
Organism: Monilaria moniliformis; assembly: GCA_034509125.1. Taxonomy (NCBI): domain Eukaryota; kingdom Viridiplantae; phylum Streptophyta; class Magnoliopsida; order Caryophyllales; family Aizoaceae; genus Monilaria; species Monilaria moniliformis. Next base: position 9,401 of record JAYDZE010243410.1, read on the forward strand.
CTTTTGGATCTGATACCAGATGATGTGATTATCAAAGGCAGCTTACAACGACGGGAACGCATGTTCCAAGAATGCCGCAAAATCTAGCAGAAAAACACCGATAGAGATCATACTCCTTGATTAAGACTCTCGAACAATAACAGGCAAGAACGGAAAGATAAGCCCGTATGACCGAACGAGCAAACTCTCGATGAATCGTAGCAAGAACGTGTAGAAAAGCCACTATGACCTAACGAGAAACTCTCACTCAATGATTGAGATCAAGTGAAAATCGGCAGCTTCGGTTAGACCCTCAAATAACTATAGGCAAGAAACGCATAAAGCGAGCCCCTATAACTCAAATAACAACTCCAAGAACGAAGGAAAAACGTTGTAGATTAAAGACGCCACAAATGGGGAGAAGGTTGTAAATTGAAGACACATAAAACGCGCCCCTATAACTCAAGAACAACTCTAAGAACGAAAAGAGAAGGTTGTAGATACAAGATGCCACAAATGGGGATGGTGAATCCATTTGATAAGTCGGGGAAACACATGCTTTGAGCACTTTGCTACAAATAAACGCGGGAGATAGAGAGAGAGAGAGTTAAAACTCACATAATATAATTCTATTAATGATCAAACTATAAATTTCATAGATCTAAATATCTAAAAATCAGCACATATCTTCTTCAAATTGTTGTCCACTTGCAGCAATTAGATTGATTCGAGGATTACATCATTCTTCCCTTCACCGAAGGATTTCTCCACAAATCCTCGTTGTCTTCTTTATCAATGGCTATGTTTCTTCATCACTTGCTACAAGAGATGACTGCTGCTACAATTCCACTTCCTTTATTCTCTCCCTCTTTTTTTGTTAGTATTGAAAACAGACTCAAACTAACTGACTTTTTTTTACCATAACGAAAAACTGACTCGTAACAAACTGACTCTTTTTTTTTAACGGATTAAGTAGAAAGATAGATGGCCCATTGGTATGAACATTGAAACCAGATAGGGGTACAAACCATATATGAAGTGTCTTTCGGCTCTGATACCAAATAATGTGATCATCGCCGGTAGTTTACGACGATAAGAACACATACTCTAGGAATGCCGTATAAACTAGCGGAAAGTCACTGATAGGGATCGTACTAATTGATTAAAACTCTCAACAACCATAGGCAAGATCGTAAAGATGAGCCCTCATGACCCCACGAGCAAACCCACGAAAAATCATAGGCATAAACGTATAGACGATCCCCTATGACCCAACAAGCAACTCTTACTCAAAAATTGAGATCAGGTGGAAACCGGCAGCTTCGGTTAAACCCTCAAATAACGATAGGCAAGAAATGCATAAAGTCAACCCCTAATACTCAAATAAAAAATCTAAGAACGAATGAGAAGGTTGTGGATTGAAGACGCTACAAATGGATGGTGAACCCATTTGATAGGTCACGTAAACACACGATCCAAGCGGTTTGATCTAAAGAGATGCGGGAGAGAGAGTTAAAACTCACATAATATAATTTTTTCTAATCAACAGTTAAATTTCGGACACATCTTCTTCAAATTGTGGTCTACTTGCAGCAATTAAATTGATCCGAGGACCACATCATTCTTCCCTTAATGGAAAGGATTTCTTCATTGCCTTCTTTATCCATAGCCCATGTTTTGTCATCACCTGCTGCAAGAGATATGACTACTGCTGCAATTCTACTTCTTTAATTCTCTCCGTTTTTTTGTTGTTGTTTTTAGTATATCAAAACTGAATCAAATTAATTGACTTCTTTTTTTACATAACGAAAAACTGACTCGAGAAAAAGTAAATCTTTTTTAATAAATTAACTAGAAAGATAGATGGCTCCATAGTATGAACCTTGGAACCAAATAGGGGTACAAACAAAATACGGAGTGTCTTTTAACTCTGATACCAGATGATGTGATCATCGCCAACAGGTTATGATGACGGGAACGCATAGCCCATGAACGCTGCTGAAACTAGTGTAAGAACACTCATAAGGATTATACTCCATGATTAAGACTCTCAAACAACCATAGGGAAGAACGTAAAGATAAGCCCATATGACCCAACGAGCAAACCCTCAAAGAATCATAGGCAAGAATGTATAGACACGAGCCCCTGTGACCCACCAAGCAACTCTCACTCAAAGATTGAGATTGGGTGGAAACTGACACCTTCGGTTAGACCCTCAAACTATAGGCAACAACGCATAAAGCGAGCCCCTATAAATCAAAGAACAACTATAAGAACGATGGAGAAGGTTGTAGATACAATACGCCACAAATGGGGATGGTGAACCCATTTGATATGTCGGGTAAACACACACTCCGAGCACTTTCCTCCAAAGGGACGCGGGAGAGAGAGTTAAAACTCACATAATACAATTTTATTAATGATCAAACTCTAAATTTCGTTGGCCTCAATATCCAAAAATCAACACACATCTTCTTAAAATTGTGGCCCACTTGCAACAATTAAATCAATCTAAGGACCACATGAGGACGAGTAAGTGACTTTTAATTTCTATAATGGTCCAAATTAATGTTCTATTGAGCTTGAATTAGGTTGGGGCTTAGCTTAATTAGTAAAAGTCTAATAGGGAGGCTCTTTCCAATCTCATTGGATCCCTAACCTAGCCTATCATAATTCTTATATATGGGAGAGTAAGAAGAAGATGAAAACCTAGCCTCTATACATTAGACACACGCACACACAATATACGCGATTCTTGGCGTGTTTCTCCCTGCTTCTGTGTTGTTTTTCTTTTCTTTTTCTCTAGTCGCATAGGGTGTTATAGTATTACCCACAACAATATTCAAACCTTGAATTAGGGAATAGGTTAGAAGTCCTGTGGTCAAATACAAAAGATTAATTACACGGAGAAGGCGCAAGCAATCATCGATCTTTGGAGATCTATTTAAACGGTACGTATTTAATTCTTAGTATGCATGAAATAGGTCTTATTTCCATTACATGCTTTGTACTTGATCATGGGAATTCGGGAATTCATTCACTAGTTTATCCCTATCGTTAATATCTTTATTCTCATTATCTTCCTCCATGAGAGTATAAGCAAAATTAGAGTTTGAAGCTTTTTGCCTTATATTTATGCTTTCCTAGTATGGTTCAGGGGTTCCAAAACACCGCAAGCTCAACTAACGACTCTTCATGTTAGTGAATCATCCTCAATACAATTCATAATCTCCATTATTCTCATCATCCATCCTCCCAAGTAACCATTAGTTGTTGTCACCAATTTCACTTAAAAGAATAGGATCAGTGGTGTCGCGTATATCGAATCTATGCCTAAGTGCTCTATTATACTTCACAAAGACAAGTCATTCAATCGTCATTGTGCTAGGCGATACATCTTTCTTGCTATGAATCTAAAAATGAAAAAACGATACATGACATGTATTAGTTTATTCAAAAATATAGGCATGGATGTCATTAATTTACACTATTACCCAAATTCTAATTGCTTACGTATTAAAAAACACTCTGATTCATCTCACAACCGTTAGCATAACAAGTGAGGCTAAAGACTCGAATTCTAAATATTTGCAAATTGCGTGTAGTAGACCCATAAGATTTCCACCATTCAAGAAACAAGAAATATAAAAATATAACATATCATTTACCAATCAAAATAATTTAATGAAAAAAATGATTGGTAATTTCCAGGTGCCATATCATTTCTATGCCACATAGCCATAGGAGTTCCAAAAACAGTAACAACCTCCTCATACAAGGCCATTTTATTCTTCATAATCTTGTCAAGAATACTTGGATTGGGAACCAACCATTGAACACGTTCAAACAACACATGTCAAAATACCTTATACATCCGCATAAAAGACTTATAGATGCAGGTAATGACCTGTAGTATGTAATGGTTTGTACAATGGATCATTCCACCTAGAATCAATGGTTTCAAATGTTTTTCTTCATTTTCATTGAATGCCTTGGAAATGACTTCTTTACACCTATCCATAGCCTCATAAATATACTCCATAACAGGCTTACGTTCAGCATCAACCATTCTCACACCCCAACAAGAGTTCATGTCAATTTTAGAGCATAAACAACATACTTCCAATAATTGTCATTCAACACAAAGGCAGTTGCCTGCTTGCTAGTTGACTCTTTGTACCACTGACTATTACTCCATTCATCACTAGTAAACATTTCTTAGATTATGCCTTTGGTTGTGGATGGACTTCAAGGTGATGAAGGATATGACAAATCTGGTAATAGTAGACCTAAGCAACTTCTTCTTACTTTTATATCTTCTCATCATATTCATCATACCAATTTTGTGGTAAATGAAACCAGTCAAAGCTATTGACTTTTTTATTGCATCTTTGACAACATATGTTTTATCAATATCTTCAAGCATCAAAATGATGCAGTGTGCTGTACATGGTGTTGGGGTTTGAATATTCCATTTCAGCAATTCCATATACGGGATCTTTCTAGGATAATATGAGAAAAATTACAACAAATTTCACAAGATCCTACTTTATTAGAATGGAAATTAAAACATGCAAAATAGATTAATTAAATCCTAAAGCATGCTTTTGTAGTTGGTTTAGAATACTTACTTTTAATAGATCTCCAAAGATGCGACGATGGCTTGCTCCTTCTCCACGTGAAGATTTAGAGTTCTCGACCTTAGAACTTCTAATATGTTCCCAATTCCTAGTGTGAACATTGATGTGGGCAAAACTATCAAACCAAAAGGATTAGATAAGGAGAGGAGAAAAGAAAAATGGAGGCTGGGGTTTGAGAAGCTCGAACAGTGGACGAAAATGTGTGTGTGTGTAAGTGTTGTAATATTCTTCCCCTTTTCTCCTGTATGTAGAATATGGACGGGTCAGATTAGGGATCCAAGAAAATTTGGACTAGGCCTCCCTGTTGGGCTTTCTATAATTAAATTGAGTCCCAAATTAATATAAGCCCAATAGAATATTAATATGTACCACTATAGAAATTAATATTGACTTACCCGTCAAAATTCAAATTACAAAGAATATATGCTTCTTTTTTTATTAATTTATTTCACGTGTTTAAGATTCTAATGTCCATTCAATTTAATCTTGCTGCTAGCTTTAATTAATTAATATTTTTTTACCAAGCAGACTGGGCTTCCGTATAATAATACCTCTATTGAACTCCTCTTGGGGAAAGTATCAGCTCGGACTCTCCCGAGACACGATTCAATGCAATAACAATCCTAGCACCTTTAGATATTAATTACCACTGCCCAAGATATCAGGATTCTTGGGCTAAGAAAAACCCGCACCTTTTGATAAATCAAAACAGTGTATAATCAAAATTGTATGCTCAATGTTATATACAGAGGTTAAAAAATAAATAATCACCGAGTCTTTGTCTTTCAGTAACCAACATGAATGATTTATCTCAATGTGAATCCATTCAGTGCTATACCCCACCAGTGTCATTTGTTTAACAAGGTTAGTAAACTTTTGGACTGACACTGCAACTTTTGACGATGGATTGTCTAAGTCTATCTAGATTTTGAAACTTTGACTTTTCCTCTGCAAAAAACTGACTGACAGACCTTTCAATGAATAACCTGATCACCCACTCAGTTTATAATGTAGAAGACTTAGACATGTTTCCTTAATCATAACAGTTTGTAAGATAACAAAGTATGAAAATACAAACCAATGTGACAAAATAATAATCTTCTCATGTATTGGGAAGTAAGGCTTACAAATACAAAGCAGCTTAAAGATGGCTTTCAGTATATATACCCTAACAATTTTCCACTTATACTCAAAACAAACTTTTGGGTATACACTACTGCATATTCTCCCACTTATACTTATAGCAGGTCTAGGTGTTCGATACATCTGACTCCCATCACTTTCACATGACGATTGAACATCGTGCCAAGAAGGCTCTTAGTGAATGGATCTGCTAGGTTGTTCTCTGATGTAATCTTAGTCACCTCAATGTCTTCTATGCGTACTATATCCCGAATGATGTGATACTTCGTCTCTATGTGTTTACTGGCTTGTGGGCCCGTGGTTTCTTTGAGTTTGCCACTGCTTCTGAGTTGTCACAATAAACTGTGATACTTGTGGGCATACTCAGAATCACGTTAAGTTCCACTAGGAAGCTTCTGAACCATACAACTTCCTTTTGCAGTTTCTGAAGCAGCTACATATTCAGATACTTGAGTATATTCTTTACTGTAGTATAGTGCCCTCGGCTATGGTTGGACTAATATCTTGTCACCATGCCTACGGCAAATCAAATATCAGGCCTAGTACAATGCATAGCATACATGAGACTTCCAAGTGCCAAAGCATATGGAATATGTCTTATCTCCTTAATCTCACTTTGTGTCTTGTGACATATGTCTTGAGACAAGGTAATTCCATGCCAAAAAGGTAAAAATCATTTCTTGAATTTTGCATACTGAAACGCTTTAGTATGGTATCAATGTAGGATTCCTGAGAAAAACATAACAGTCTTTTCTGTCGATCGTGGATGACATTTATCCCAAGAATGTATCCAACTTCTCCTTTATCCTTCATTTCGACTTGTGTAGACAACCACTCTCTAACCTTTGACAATATCCTTTTATTGTGTCCAATAAATAGGATGTCATCTACATAGAGAATCAAGAAAACAACACTAGCATCTTGAACTCTTTTGTACACACAGCTTTCATCAGGGCATTGCTCAAATCCATAGGATTTGACTGTTTGATCGAAACATACATTCCATGATCTGGAGGTTTATTCGAGACCATAAATGGACCTCTTACGCTTCCAAAACATGTGTTCCTTGCCCTTGACTACATATCCTTCGGGTTGTTGCAATAGATAAGAGGATTTGGATTGACTTAAGCATAGTTACAGGGACAAGGACGCATCATAATCGATACATTCGATTTGGGTATAACACTTTACCACTAGCCATAGTTTGAAGACTTTCATCTTCCCGTCAGGTCCACGTTTGCACTTGTATACCCATTTACTCTCAATGGCCCTACAACCTCTGGGTAGGATACTAATATCGTAAACATCCTTGCCTATCATTGATTGTAGTTTGGATTCCATCGTTTCTTTCCAAGAGCGACTATCTGGATTCTCTACAGCATCATTGTAGTTCCAGGGATCTGATTCATCCGAGTCAGGGGTTGAGTCTTAAGACTCTCCTAGACCAATGAATCTATCAGGTTCTCTAGTAACCATCCCACTTCGACGAGGAACTACAATCTGAGGTACAAAATTTGATGTACTTGGTGCATTTATTATGTTTACTTGAATAGTAGGTATAGTGGTTTCTCTTAGTTCCTCAAGAGCAACCATACTACTGGATTGATGGTTTTGTACATAGTCTTCTTCTATGAACTTGGTATTCGTGAATACCTCCTTATCACGAAGACTATAGAACTCATATCTCTCTCTTCCTTTAGGATATCCTACAAAAAGACATATCTCAGTACCTGATTCTAATTTACTAGGATCTTTCTCCAACACATGTGCTGGACAATTCCACACTCTGAGATGTCCTAGACTAGACTTGCGCCCGTTCCACAACTCATGTGGTGTTGTTGATAATGATTTTGATGGTAGGTTGTTTAGTGTGTAGGCTACTGTTTCAAGCGCATTACCAAAACGAAATAGGTAATTGAGTATAACTCATCATTGATCGAACCATCTCTAGGATTGTTCGATTCCTTCTTTCAGCTACGTCATTCTGCTGAGGTGTGCCAGGCAAAGTCAGCTGGGATTGAATTCTCACTTCTGATAAGTAGTCCAAAAACTCATTGCTAAGATATTCGCATCCATGGTCATACTGTAGACACTTGATTGATTTACTATGAAGCGTCTCCACAAGTGCTCTGAATTCTTTGAATTTTCAAAAGATTCTGACTTGTGGCGTATTAAATAGACAAATATTTATTTTGAGTAATTATCAATAAAAGTTATGAAATACTGAAACCCTCCTCTAACTTGAGTTGACATTGGACCACATACATCAGAATAAATGAGTTCTAGTACTTCCTTGGCCCTATTCTCTTTTACCTTAAAAAGTCTCTTGGTCATCTTGCCTTCCAAACAGGATTCACTAGTTGAAAAATGTTTTAAAATTAGACCCTTAAGTGGACCTTGATCCACCAACCTTTGGATTCTCCTAGGATTGGCATGTCCAAGTCTTAGGTGCCATAAGTATGGCTCTTTCATTCCAATAGAATGAGACTTTTTCTTTCTTGAGGAAGTTGATATGTTATTGGACTCAAATAATTGTGTTGGTTGTGTATTTATTATGATATAAAAATTGTTTTGCACGGTACCATGACAGATAAACGAACCATATTTCTCAATAATGCAAGTGTCATTAAATAAAATTGAATGTCCATCAAAAACTAGTTTAGAAACATAAATTTATTTCCCTATAAATGAAGGTACATGTAGAACATTGTTTAATACCAAAATCTATCACTAGAAAACTGTAAATACACATCTCCCACTGCAATAGCCGCCACTTATGTGGCATCCCCTAGCTGGATATAGATTTCTCCCTCATGCAACTACCTTGTCACCTACATTAAAGAGAGATCAAAGCAAACATGATCATTGGCTCCCATATCCACTATCCACGAATGGGTAGAAACGGCCACTAAGCATGATTATACTACATAAGTTTGAGACATACCTAAGTCATTGCCCTTCATTAGAAGTGGGAAATCCGTCTTCCAATGTCCCTTCATACCGCATTTGAAGCATTTCTTAGTTTTCTTGCCTTCCTTTCTTAGGAGTCGTGAATGCCTTCTCATTTTTCTTTTTCTCCTTGCTGGGCTGCGGGCTCGAGGAAGAAGGAGTAGCGGCAATCAGGGCTTACCTAGTTTGGGCCATTAGGCCCTCTACCGACTGCAGATATGTAAACAGTTCAGCAAGTGAATAATTCTTTTTATTCATGTCATAATTCAGCCTGGACTGTTGATAGCTAGCAGGTTGACTCTGGAGGATGATATCTATCTGGGATTCTGAATCTATTGATCGTCCCAAAATTTCTATATCATTGAGATAGCCCATCATCTCGAGGACATGGTCCCGCACAGATGAGCCCTCCTTCATAGTCGTGTTAATTATGTTCCGAATTGCCGATGATTTGGCAGCCCGGATTCGTAAACTGAAAAGGTTTCCAAGGTTAAACATCATATCAACGGATGTATGCATAGCTTGATACAGATGTTGAAATACATTTGACATTGAAGCCCAAATATAGCACTTCGCCATCTTATTAGCTTTGCGCCACTTGTAATATGTTTCCATAACCGCATTCGTTGCAGAATTGGCAGGTATATGGGGACAAGTGTTAGGAATTTAATGTTAGGGTTGTATACTAGAAAGCATGATTTATGAGCTGCTTATATATTAATAACTTTAATAACTATCATTCTCTGCTACTTGTGAAGAGATATTATTGTTACATTGTTTGCCCTTTATAATCTAGTGATTATATTCTGAGCAAATATAATCTGTGATTATAATCGAGTAAGCAAGTTTAGGTCTTCAACGTTGTAGACTGAATGGTGGTCAGGTTATCACTAAAGGTCTCTCAGTCGGTTCCCTTGCAGAAGATAATTAAGTTTCACAACCTAGATAGACTTAGACAATCTATTGTGAAAGGCTGCAGTGTCAGTACAAACGTTTACTAATCTTGGTAAACAAATGACACTAGTGTGGTATAGCACTAAATGGATTCACATTAAGATAAGTCTTCCTTGCTGATTATTGAAAGATGAGATCTCACTGAATCGTGTCCTGTAGGACCAGGTTGATAATATCCGCAAGAGGTATTCGAGAAAAATAATTTATTATACAAAACCCGGCCGGTTGGAATTTATTCATGTATAATAAATAATGTTCTTGAACAATACCACTCTTGGTAAAAGATGTCAATTAATTAAAGCCAGCAGGAGGCTTAAATTAATTAATGGATATTAGAATCTTAAACATGGGAAATAAATTAATTAAAAAGGAAGCCCAGATTATCTGTAATTTAGATTTGGACGGGTAAGTCAACATTAATTTCTATAATGGTCCAAATTAATATTCTATTGGGCTTGAAATAAATTAGGGCTCAATTTAATTAGTAAAAGCCCAATAGGGAGGTCCAGTCCAAATTTTCCTTGTATTCCTAACCTAGCCCATAATTGTCGGCGGTTCAGAGAGCGGCTGATGCAATTGGCGGTGCCAATCAACTCCACTTGTCGGGAAAAGTCAATTGGTGGTCATAGGGTTTCTAGGGTTTCAACGGCGAAGTGCAGGAGACTTTCAAGCTCAATTACCGGCAGAGAAGACGTCTACAGTGCAGGTGGAGGTGGGGCCATGGTAACCTCTGGATTTGAAATCACTGCTTATATACCCAGGCCATAATTCACAATAACATTCTTCAGTCTTAGTAAGATGGGGGAGGGTTAAGGATTCACCCGGTGTAAGATATCACATTGTTCGAGGAACCCTAGATGCTGTCGGAGTAAAGGATCGTCAACAAGGGCGTTCTA
>JAYDZE010243521.1:0-19960 GCA_034509125.1 Monilaria moniliformis
ATCTCCCAAACGCGACTTACCCATTTTTAGAAGTTAAAAAAAAAGTTTCCCGTTTTGGAAATTTTTTTGTAGATCCTCCTAGATCCGGAATTTTGCCCTAAAATAATCAAAATAGAAAGAAAGACCCCTCAAATCAGACCAGAACCGCCGCGCCGCTTCTTCTTCAGTACTCTATTTCTCTTCACTTCTCTCTTTTTCTAGTTCACAAAAATTTGGGATTGGTTTTGCAGTATCAATTTGCAGATGTTATATATCTTCTTTTGAATTCCTTCGCAGCCGCCGCCGCCGAGTATGCCCTTCTCTCTCTGCTCTTAACTAAGTTTATTTAGTTATTTATAGACAACCGAGTTTAATTTGGCTCCAAAGAGTAGTGTTTTAATTTGAAACTGATATTGGAATTGCAAAACTAGTTTTTGCTGTTTCAATTCGGCGCTAGTAGTTTTTCAGTAAGACTAAAAATCTGTCAGCAAGTATTGAGAAGAGTTGATATGCAGCAGCAACAGTCTTTTGGGTGGAAAATGTGATAGGGTTCTTGACATACAGCTAACGTTAAGTTTGTATCCAATGTTTTTGCTATAAGTGGGCGTTTACTTTTGAGGATTAACCTAGATAAATAAATTATGCTAATTTTGCTCAATCATGTATCTTATCAGTAATGATTCATCAAAATTAAAACAAACGGCCTTAAGGTATTAAATTGATAACATATTTGAACGCAATGTTTCAAAAATTAAATAAGTTGTTTGGATTTTGAACAGTACAACTACAAATATGCTCTGATTGAACTTTTCCAGATCTCCAAACAGATGGATAAATATAGTTAAAAGAGACTTAAACATAGGAAATCGGCAGAAAGCTCATCGAAATTCAAAAATAGCTTTACGAATTGTATATGTATCTGATTTTTTTTTCACAACACTGACTAATTAATGTATTCTATTTGTCTTAGTTGTAGATCTTGTACAAAATTTAATAGTGATATAGAAGTGGATACAATCTTGAATTACATAGACGCAAGGTATGATGTTGTCTTTACTGGTTAATCATAATCAGGTGCTTCTTCATTTGCTGATTATGCTGATTCTTGTTTAGTCATGGTCCTTCAATGTCCCTGCTTTAATATATATATTATCCCCAATGATGATATGTATAAAACAACATTTTTCTAAAAAATAAATTGAACTAAACAAAAATAATAATGTTTGTTGTGTTTGGTCATAAGGTCTGTTGTTTATTGTGTTGAGATGCAGATCGTTGGTGGCCAAGAATAAAGAGAGTTTAAATTAGTTGTTATCAAAATAATGTAATAGTTGTACAGGTATTTTTGACGAAAAGCATTGCCTTGTTTCAGTTGATAGGTATTGCTATCAAGAATGATTGCTGCCATCTCGTGGGTTCCGAAAGGAATCGCAAATTCAGTACCAACTGCAGCAGACCCCCCTTCCAAAGAAGAAATTGAAGAGATTGTAAAGAGTGGTCTTCTGGGTACTCGGTTAGTTTGACTGTGCTGGTTTTCTTTTCCTGTGATTTGGTTAAGCCCCATCACAATTTTACCCTTGTTTGTCTAGATTTAATAATTAATATTTGCAATGTGGTTGTATAAGCTTTTATTCATTTGGTGAATAGAGTGCATGGTGAACACATTTCTTTGATATGAAACAGTGAGCCATCCATTAACTATTTTTTTTTATACATGTAAAACATGAAAGGCCATTGTCTGAAGAAATAGGGAAACAAGTAATATGAATAATTTGGCTATGTCCATTTGCTATTACATCTGTATCTAACTTCTTGTTTTGTCTGTTTTTTGCAGCGAAGAGAGTGAAAATGATGAAAATATGAATGATGATGAACTTGGTCAAGATGATGAACTTTCTCATGCATTATCTGCTGCTAATGCACTTGGAAAAGCTCTCAAGACTGGAAACCCAGAAACTGATAGCTTAACAGAAGCATTGAAGGAACTAGACATGGATAATTATGATGAAGAAGATGATGGTGTGTTTTAATTGTCACTATCTTCCAACTTTTTACCAGAAATTTAACTGTATAGTAAAATTCATTATGTTTGCTTCTTGCTGGAAAATACTTGCAGTTACCTATATCAATCTCTTATCAATCCTTAGTTGATATTTGTTCCTAATTATTTTTTTGGTACTGAATGAGCCCCCTTCCCCCCTTCTATTTTGTATGGATATCAGGTGTTGAGCTGTTTGGCTCTTCCAACTTATACTATGCAAGTAACAAAATGGACCCTTATTTGAAGGATGGTGTAAGTTGCCTTATATTATAAATTTCTGCGCGCTAGATTATATGTATTGGCAACCATTTGTCTTCTTAATTATTTCCCAAGTAACTCTTTATTTGGTTGATGCATCTCTATAACACATTCAGGATGAAGACTCTGAAGAGGAAGAGGATATGACCATAAAACCAGAGGATGGTGTCATAGTGTGTGCCAGGAATGAGGATGATGTCAGCCATCTTGAGGCATGTGGTTGTTTGTGCAAAAATTCATGAAAAATGTAGATGCTCGTTGATTTCAATATTATCCAGTCACTAACTTTTTGAATGACTTTGGAAACAGGTTTGGATATTGGAAGACCCTTCTGATGTTAATTCAAACATGTATGTACACCATGATGTTGTCATTCCAGCATTTCCCCTTTGCACAGCATGGCTTGATTGTCCTCTCAAAGGTGGAGAAAAAGGTAATAAGATTGCAGGTTCTCATTTAGGTTATTGCTTTTCTTTTACGCCAGATGTGTATTTCCCCTTTGTACACCATTGGTATGTTTACATTATCTTCTGTTGAGTTATGACATTCTTGTGTAATATATGCAAACATTATTTTAGAGCATGATTTCTGATGGTGGAGTCAAATTTATCTTGTGGAAGTACTTCTAGTGCTCATTTCCCTGTCCTTGTTTAGTTCTATTTATATTTTACTCATGTGACGAAGTAGGTTTTGAAAATTCCTATATGGCTCTCTCCAAAATGCATGCCGCCACCCAAATTAAAATAGAATAAAATAATTGGTGTGCTGATGGCATCATGTTATCTTTCTTGTTGTAGGAAACTTTATTGCAGTTGGTTCAATGGAACCAGCTATCGAGATATGGGACCTTGATATTGTATGTCGTCTTTTGTCATTGTTTATGAGGTAACTGTTTTTTGGTTAAAGTAACCTCCAAATTTGATTCTGCTAGATGGATGAGGTCCAACCTTCTGCTACATTAGGTGGTGTTGCTGAAAAGAAGAAAAAGGGAAAGAAGGTTTGGTCCGTTTCTAGTTGCATCTTAAAACTGATTAAGTGTTGAGTATTTAATCTGAAAATTGGCCCTGTCACTTGCTAATTTTTTCATATAACATGTTTCTGGCACCTAGAAGGTTATAACATTTTATCGGCTACTGAATCTGTATGCAATAATGAAACTCCAGTTCTTGTTCCATCACATAAATCCAGTGTCGGTGATGTTGGTGCTCCTCTCATGCAACTCAAAGTCCTGTAATACTTAGCTTGTCATGACATGAATAGTCTTTTTTCTTGAGTGGTCATTTATATGGTTGGGAAGGAGGATCTCTCGTTTAAAATGAAAAAGTAAAACCGAGGGATATGTTGATTATTTTGCGTGGTAGCCTGATAGCGTACTATACTTACCTAGTTCCTATATCGAAAGTAGATTCTCAAAGAACAACAATGTATGTGATCTACTTTTAACTTGCTCTTTCTTTCTTTCATTTTTCCTGATTAGAAATCTATTAAGTATAAGGATGGCAGCCACACAGATTCAGTTCTTGGACTTGCTTGGAACAAGGAGTATAGGTATGTGAGGAAGTGTTATGATGTTTTCTATGTCATGCACCAGATGACCAGAGAAATGGACATGCGATGGTTTGTTTTCTTATGTTGTGGGTTTGTTCAGGAACATTCTTGCAAGTGCAAGTGCAGACAAATTGGTTAAAATTTGGGATGTGGCAACTGAAACTTGTAATCTGACGTTGGAGAACCATACAGACAAGGCAAGACTGAACTATTGTGTTCTTCGTTACCAAAATCTACTTTAGCTCATGATTTTGTATATGTTGAGACTCATGCATATAAATAGATTTTTATACTATTACACAGTAGGAACATATGAGGATCTGATATTCCACCCGAAATTTCCTTTTGTGGTTTGTGTATAATGATATGATGGGATTATTCACAGGTTCAAGCAGTTGCGTGGAATTATTTTGCGCCGCAAGTTCTTCTCAGTGGATCTTTTGATCATACTGTTGTTATGGTACGCAGACTTATCTTTATAAAGTCCACGATAACTTCTTAGATTGTTACTTTCAGTTTATGTTAATTATGTATACCACTGAACTTTATTAAGCATTGCAGAAAGATGGCCGGCAACCCCGTCATAGTGGATTTAAATGGCCTGTAGCTGCTGATGTTGAAAGTCTGGCATGGGATCCACACACAGAGTATTCGTTTGTGGTTTGTGATCTAGCTTTCTTCAATTTCAATTATTTTATGGCTGTAGATGCGAATAGCCTATTAAGTTTTTCTGACAAAATCTCTGAAATGCCCAACTTTCTTTCCCAATTATAAAGAATAAGTTATTGAAAAATAAAATTCTCTTTCAATTGTTTTTCAGGTCAGTCTGGAAAATGGCATGGTTTCTGGCTTTGATATCCGTAATACAAGCTCTGATCCGTCATCTCAGCCTAAGCCATGTTTCACTCTCCATGCACATGACAAAGCAGTTTGCGCAATTGCATATAATAGTTTAGTTCCAAACGTATGTGATTTTTTTTGTCATATAAATTTTTAGATATTATACCATATCTCTGAATTGAATTTTGGGATTGTGATCTCACAGCTTCTTGCTACTGGCTCGATGGATAAGATGGTATTCTTCTATTTCTCATTAGTTTCTTTCAATTGATTTATGTCTCCACTTTATAGTGTCTTCTTTCTGGAAATTCAAATGTTTCATCTTCTTGAACCTGTCTCCTCAGGTCAAACTCTGGGATTTGTCAAATGAGCCTTCATGCATTGCGTCCAACAATCCGAAAGCTGTATGTTAATTTCCATGACTTGTATTTGTCAATATGCATGTTAATTAGTCGCATGAGCTCCAACAATCCGAAAGCTGTATGTTAATTTCCATGATTTGTATTTGTCAATATGCATGTTAATTAGTGGTGTGAAGCTCAGTTCTTGTTGAATGGATGTCTTTTATCGATTGATTCCTTCTGCCAATGAATTTGTGTGGAACAATTATAATTCTGAGTTAGATTAACCATAGGGTTTTTGTTGAATACTGTTTCAGGGGGCCGTGTTTTCCATTTCATTCTCAGAGGATTGTCCTTTTACCCTGGCCGTTGGAGGCTCCAAAGGAAAATTGCAGGTTGGTGATTTCTTTTAAAAAACTGTGCGCGTTTATTATATCCAATGAGCTAGTGGTAGATTTTCTTGGCCATTGAAAACAATTGAACAATTGTCTTCACCTCTTATTGCAGGTGTGGGATATATTATCTGATGCTGAGGTTTCCAGAAGATATGGGAAATATGCAGCCCGATCTAAGCCTCCGCCTCCGAGCTCTTGAAATATATAGATCGAACTCATTAATATCAACAGATATGATAATTTATGTGCAAATAGAGGGTTAATGTGATTAGGAGCGCAGGGCAGAATTCTGCAAGGCTAGGGAACGCATGAGCTTCTAACTCATGATGACATAAGATGCTCATACGAGACACAGGTGCACCATTTTTGACATCTCCTACTGTGAGAAAAGGTTCCTATATAATTTTTGTTAGTTTTTCACATTTTCGACCCTGAAAGTTTTGTTAGTTGTTTAGGAGATGGTGTTTGCTGACTTGTAATGTCTTGGAAAATATGACGAGTAAACTCCTGTTTCTTGGATTATGCATCCTTTTCTGTATTTTGTATATATTTAAATTAATGATTTTTTGCTTATATATAACTTACAGGCTGATAATAAAGAGTTAGTGTGTCCAATCAAAAACCTTTTTTCAGAACTCAAAACATACTAAAAGAAGTAAAGTTCTGTTAATTTCTTGTCTACCAACCATTTGCTCTGAGCAGCTTTTCTAATGGGTGTAAGAGACCGACTTCAATCTTATAATCATTAATTATAAATAAAATGTAGGAGTTGAATAAATTAAAAGTTGCATCAGTCTCAAAACTAGAAAACAAAAATGGCAGGATCAAAGTTTAGAGACAAATCACAAATTAATGGCGGGATGTTATAAGAAATGTTTTTTGTCCATCTTCAGTCACTGGCAAATGTGTCATGTTATAAGTTATAAAATAACATATTAACACATAAAAATAACTGAAGGTTCTGAATTTGTTTATTAAAATCTGGAAGTGTGATAGGATTGTGTGAATATAAAGAATTAATTTTATTGAAAACAAATATTTAGAAAATTGTTTTTCCAAAAAGATGCTGTAATAATCAAGAGGTCGTTTCTAAAATGCAAGAGAGAGAGAGAGAGGGAGAGCGAGAGAGCTGACTCAACAGAAAACAACACATTAACTGTAACGGCGCACACACAGCAAATGAGGATGATGGGAAGCTACAAATAAGCTACAAAACCAAAGTCCAAGCAATGATGATAAGCAGCCGCTTCTTCAATTCAGCGCCGTTATCTATCATCTCCGTCAATAACAATAAAAATTTCAGCTCAGCTAAAGGGTCCTCGCACTACTCGACAGCCACAACAATTCATTCGATCAAATCGGAGGTTTCAATGGATTCCATGCCCAAAACCCACGAGCCCTCTTTCGGGTTTCTCTGCGAGAAGCCTTACACGCCGCCTTCGTGGGCAGCCAATCTCAATCCAATTCCTTCCCACGTATTCTCCCTCGGCCATGTATGTGTTCGTTTTTTGTATGTGAATTTTTTGTAGTCGCTTTTAATTAATTGAAGGCATTATGGATTTTTTTCGTGTGGGTTATTTTTGCAGTTTCCGACTCCAATTCACAAGTGGAACCTCCCTAATTTGCCCAAGGGCACCGAGGTTTATCTCAAGGTAACCGTGATTCTTGATTTTAGGTGATTATTGAGTCAATTATTGAATTATTGTAGTTTGATTTGTTGTTTGGGTGATGGTTAATTAACTGATTGCCTTTTGTCTTGTGCTTCTACCTGTATCTACTCGTAAAGTTTAGTCTTTATGGCTGAGTAGAGAGGTTTAGTGATTTTTTGCAGAATTTGATCGTTTGCATTGTGCTTCTACAGTGGATATACATGTTTCCCCTTCGGTAGCTAGTTGGTGGAATGTATGAATTCGTGACTAAAAGGTTATAGTCGAGCTGTGCATAGATGAGTAGCGGCTGTGGGTAGCTCCAAAGAAAGAATAGAGAGAGACTTGTAAAATTAAAATTTTGTTGGCGAGTAGGAGCTAAGAGGCTAGCTGAATGTCGTGATTCGTTAACAATTTGATAATTTTGGACCTTTTGCAATCCCTTCTCGCGAACTATATTTCCCTGTTTGAAGGGGGCATGAATAATAGTAGTTTGCTACTAGGGATGCTGGCTGTTAATTGGAACTTGGAATATCTGCTCAAACTTGCTGAAACTCTTAACTCAGGTAGATTGGGGAACATGGCTTCATTCTGGCTGTTAATTGGAATTTGGAATATCTGCTCAAACTTGCTGAAACTCTTAACTCAGCTAGATTGGGGAACATGGTTTCAATAGTTTGCTTGATCTACTCATATTGGTTTCATAGTAATTCTGTAAATTAAACGAGTTTCCATGTTATACGCATATTGGCCTGTGACTGGTGTGGTTTGTGATTCTTGTGCTGTTTTATTTTGAAATTCTTGAGTATTCTAGATGGGATTATTTTGTATCTGTTTGCTGAAAACTTTCTATTCTTTATAGCGCGATGATCTTTCAGGAATGCAATTGAGTGGTAACAAAGTCAGGAAACTCGAATTCTTGTTGGCAGAGGCAGTGGCACAGGGTGCTGATTGCATTATAACTATTGGAGGGATACAAAGCAATCACTGCCGAGCCACTGCTGTGGCTGCCAAGTATTTGAATCTCGACTGCTATCTTATTCTACGTACATCTAAGGTATCGATCCCCCCGTTCGCACTCATTCAGCTACTGAGAAATAACAGGTGCCTTCAACGTTGATTCTTCTTCCCCCATACTTTCCTTTTTGCAGGCTCTAGTAGACAAAGATCCCGGGTTGACTGGCAATCTCTTAGTCGAACGTTTGGTTGGAGCACATGTAGATCTTGTTTCAAAAGAAGAATATGCTAGTGTTGGGGCTGTAGTACGTCTAATTCTTCATTGTTTAAATATGCTGACTTACTTGCCTGACGATTTCTTCAAGTCTTACGTTTCTTTCTTTCGTTATGCCATCAGGCTCTCACCAACATACTGAAAGAAAAGCTGTTGAGTGAAGGCAGAAAGCCGTATGTCATTCCCGTGGGTGGATCCAATTCCTTGGGGACTTGGTAAACTCTTGCACGAAGCAGACTATTTATCTTTGCCATATAGTTTTGACTTGATTTTCTTTTTGTTGCTTTTCATTTATATTTGGTCGAGAAAAACGTAGCCACGAGAAGTTGTGAGCGAAAATAATTTGGATGATGACGGATTTTTGTATCATCATGCCACGTAGCCACAACTTAGTCTCATGGTATGGTACTTAATCTTGGGGCAGTGCCATGTAGGATTAATCTTCACTTATGAGTCTTGGCCTCCCCTATGACAAAATTAATATCTGGTGTCTCGGGCCAATTCAATCTTGAAAAATCTCCGGCCAATTTAATCTCGAGTAAACGAATACCGCCATAGTGTCTCGAGTTATCTGTGGATGTTGAGCATATCTGTTTGATTGTTGGCATTAGCTTTAAATTTATTTTGATAAATCTTGACTTTCTACTTGTATTCCATTTTCCTTCTCCTACACATGAAAATGTTGCAATAAATCAACAAAACAGTCTTCTCTTTCCAGGGGCTATGTCGAGGCAGTTAGAGAGATCCAACAACAGCTTGGAAAAGGGAGCGGTGGAATAACATTTGATGACATAATTGTAGCATGCGGAAGGTCTAAACCCTAGTTATGACGTAGCTGGTTGTTTTCTAATCATGTGATGGTAACTACTGAGGCGTGCATACGTGTCATTGATTTTCAGCGGAGGCACAATTGCTGGCTTAGCAGTAGGGACTTGGCTGAGCGGCTTGGCTGCTAAAGTATGTACTCTTCTTCCCCCCTAAGCCGCTCCTCCATCTTGAAAATCGTTATCTATTTATAAAGGCCGTAAATGCAGGTCCACGCCTATTGTGTATGTGATGATCCTGACTACTTCTATGACTATGTTCAAGGCCTAACCGATGGACTCCAAGCTGGTGTTAGCTCACGTGACATTGTCAACATTCAAAATGTGGAGCTCCATTTCTTTCTCAACACTCTTAGATTGCAAATTCTTGATCTCTGAATGCTAGTTAAGATTAAAACCAAAAATTCAAAAATTAGTTCAAAACACTCTAATTTCTGCTACTTAATTGCACTTTCCACAGGCCAAAGGACTTGGTTATGCGATGAATACATCAGAAGAGCTAAATTTTGTGCAAGAAATTGCTAAGGCCACCGGTATTGTTCTCGACCCTGTCTATAGGTACGACCTCATTTGTCACCGGACTCCTCACGTCTCGATGAAACACTACGAGATATTATGAATTTATTATGAAAAATGATGAATTCAAAAAAATTGAATTTTCTCCACTTGTGGGATTTGAGGCCTGGACCACAAATTCATTTAGCATAGTGATGAATCCATAGTAAATTTTTACGATCTAATAGCTGAAAATGGTTCATACATCTGAACTCATTTGAACCACTCCCTTCAACTTAATTCCTTATGAAACGTAAACTTCCCACCAATATTCTCCAGTGACATCATCGTTCTTGTGATATATGCAGTGGAAAAGCTGCATACGGGATGATGAGAGACATGGCTGAGAATCCCGGGAAGTGGGAAGGAAGAAAGGTCCTCTTTGTACACACCGGAGGTCTCTTGGGACTGTACGAGAAAACCGAGCAGATAGCGCCACTGGTCGGAAACTGGCGTAGGATGGACGTCCACGAGTCCATCCCTCGCAAGGAAGGCACTGGTAAGATGTTCTAGAAACGTCTTTGGCCTATGTGAACATGTAAGCTTCAATTCAAGAATGGGGAAGTCATGATTCTTATTTCTTACCTCTTTTGCTAGTGACAATGAGATCATAGTGATACATGTATGAATGTTGTGATGAATTCATTTAAAGCCCCTTCCGAAACATAAACAAACTTTAGTGTCATCTAAGACTTAGAATGTGATGGCTTCGATGAATATATTTTGATAATATATTTATAACTAAAAGATTATGTTTGTGTGATCGAAACTCATATAAATTTGAACTGAGTAAACCACCTTTGCACATTATAAAGTCATCGTTATTCACTCAAATAATTTCACAAACTCTTAGCTCTCAAAGGCCCAGAAAAAGTTCACTCTCATCACACCATGAGAAACTCAAAACTAATAAACCAGCAAACCACGCTGCAATACAATTACATTAAATAGTAATCGAATCCTAGTCTCTGCCTCTTCTTTTTTTTTTTTATTACCAAAAACGACGAGAAGCCGGCAACTACTACCCATGAATATCCATTCGCCGCCAGTTGCCGACCAACGGGGCGACTGCATCTGTATTGTCGTACAAGCTGAGCAGACCACCAGTGTGTATGAAGAGGACTTTCCTCCCTTCCCATTTGGCAGGACTATCAGCCATGTCTCTCATCATCTGGTAAGCAGCCTTTCCGCTGCACACAAAATTTGGACATTATTAACAAGATTAAGTTGGGGGTTCGAATCACCTAGTGTATAGGGTGTATGAATGTGAGCATGTATGAGTTGGACTCAAAAAAAAAAAAAGCAGATAAGAACCAACAATGTCATGTTACGTACCTGTAGACAGGGTCAAGAATTATGCCAGTTTCTTCAGCAATCTCTTTCAAAAAAATTAGCTCCTCTTTTGTATTTATAGCATATCCGAGGCCTTTGGCCTGTCAAGAGCATGTATTTTAGTCCTCTTGATATAAAAAAAATCTTACAGTATAAGAATAACAATAATAATAATAATAATTGTATATACGTCTTTTATGTCAAGTATGTCTCTAGCTTTAACCCTGGCTTGGAGTCCATCGAGCAAGCCTTGAGCATAGTCGTAGAAGTAATCAGGGTCGCCCCAAGATGAGTACGCATGCACCTGTGATCACAACTTATAGAATTAAGTTACAATTTACAAAACGATGGGCAACTGTATATATATTAGGACTTGGGAGAAACAAAAGTGTACTTGGGCTCCTAAACAACTGAGTCGAGAGCCAAGCGCTAGACCAGCACCCGTGCATCCACTGTAATTAAATTCACAAATCACATCACGTGTATTGTGAAAAATAAAAAGAAATAAGGAGCATCATAACTAGGGTCAGACCTTCCACATGCTACAACAATGTCATCAAATGTTGCTCCAACAACATTCCCTCTCTTAAGCTGTTGTTGGATCTCTCTAACTGCTTCAATATAACCCCTGATGAGATAAGCAGATTGCAAAATTATAAAAAAGTGGATCCATTTAATTAGAAAAACGTAATTCATTTAGCCATCTTTTATTGTGGGAACCATTTAATAGTACCAAGTTGCCAAAGAAGTGGATCCACCCATAGGAATGACATAAGGCTTTCTCCCTTCACTCAACAACTTCTTTTTTAATATGTTGATGAGTTCCTGATAGAAAATATACACATCTCATGGGTCATGATCCGAATTCAAATATATATTCAACAAACACCCGATATATATATGCTCACATCACGACCAAGTCTATAATAGTCTTCTTCTGAGACGAGCTCTATACGTGCTCCAGCCAGACGTTCGACTAAAAGGTTTCCACTTAAGCCGGGATCTTTGTACGCTAGATCCTGCAGAGGCAAAGGGTTATAAGTTCAAATCAAGTTAAAACCCCATCCCAAAAGGCACCCGCCATCTGCTGCTCTGCAACTGCAACAGGGACCGTCGGGCGGGACCTCAAGGCCAAGGGAAACATTTTCATTTACCTTGGAAGTCCGCAGTATGAGATAGCAGCCGAGATTCAAATACTTGGCCGCCACAGCAGTGGCACGGCAGTGATTGCTCTGCACACCGCCGATGGTTATGACGCAGTCCGCCCCCTCTGCCACCGCCTCCGCCACCAAGAACTCGAGCTTCCTCACCTTGTTACCACTCAGCTGCATTCCTGATAGATCATCGCGCTACAAATATCGCAAATTTCAAATTCCGAAACTAGTTATAAAAGGTAGTCTTGGATTGTATAATTATAGAAAGAATCACCAGACATTGAAGCATGATTTACCTTGACATAAACCTCGGTGTTCTTGGGCAGATTAGGAAGGTTCCACTTGTGAATTGGAGTTGGGAACTAGGACAACAAACATCACCAAAAACATTCAATGAAATTCGGTCATCTTACATAAATTACATTTTCATATATATAATAAATTTTCTATATAAGTCAATCCTTATGCTCAATGGTTACAACTTTTGGAAATGGACAATAGCATGTAAACTAAACTTTTAACATTTAACCTCATTTTGTTAACGAGGACAAATTTGATCACATGTTGCCCTCGTATTCTAATCGATTTCAATTAATTATATGAAATTTCAGCACAAAAAAGTGACTGTGTTGGTAATCAATGTTGTCCGATCTGGCCACCTCGGATTTCCAGCAACCCATATCAACACTAAATTGGACCAGAATCTAACTCGTTAGCAAAATCAAATAAAATTGAAAATTGAGTAATTGTACGACATATTTTTTTTGTTGGTGTGCAAAACCGTGATTTAATCAAAGTTCAATAATTTAGAGACTCTCTTTTGAAAATATGACATATGTGCATTACAAGGGAGGAAAACTAGTATATCAAACATAAAAGAATGAATATTAAACGTACATGTCCGAGTGAGAAGACGTGAGAAGGCGTGGGATTGAGATGTGCTGCCCATGAGGGTGGGACGTAAGACTTCTTACTCAAGAACTCAAACTCGGGCAGCTGAGTTTCTTGCAAAGAACCCATGGAAGAATGAGTGCTGAATGATGTGATGAGTGAGTGGGGCTTTATATATTCATGATTTCATGGTGTAGGTGGTGAGCTTCATGCCGCGGCATCTAACTTTGGCATGGAAAAAGAAGCATTTAGTGGTGATGATTGATGATGCCATGATGGGTGGAGGGGAAAACTGCAGCATTTTTGCTTTGTAGCCTTTTTTCTTTTTAAGGAAATTACTTTATGCATGTTTCCTCCTTTATCTATTTGAGGTCGATCATTTTGCATGTCTATAACACAGATGTCTTTCTTGCGTGTGTGATTTGGCTCCATCCTTTTCAGGAAGTGTCGCGGCGTGATGCTTCACGCCGTTATGGATATGTTAATTCCTATATGGCCCATTTGCCATGGCAGAGGAAACAAGTATTCAATCTTGTAAAAATATGCGAATATAGTAATTATGGCGAAAGCTTAAATCAGAAATTTTAATTATTATGAGAAAAAAGAAAATAAAAATTTACCGTTGATGCATTTCTTTGCTAAATGAATGCAAAACTTGAATTTCAATATCACTAAGGGCGAAAATTTCATTTTTTATATATCCAGTCAATGCTCTCAGTTTTCACGAAAAATGTGCTTGTTACGTGAACCTACCCTTAATAGTCACGCTATAATATCCTTAAAGAGCATTTATTTTCGAGGATTAACCTATATCGATAAAAAATAGCATAGGCATCCTTTGTTTTTTAAAGGCTTGAAGTTTTGAGATATCCCAAAGCCCTTGATAACTCATATCATTTGAGTTAATTTTGGTTGATTCATATGCCATTGAAAATATAGAATTAGAGATATCTTAGTAAATAGTAATGAAGATAAAATATTCAATCATCTATCTTATCAATTATGAAAAATAAACGCCTTTTTAATATTATAATAGTTCAATTTGAACTGTTACATGATTATACAATTTGATATTCAATCGTGTAACACAATTTACATGTAGAAACCTTCATGTAATTGATGTTAAGAGTTTAAACAAATTTGTGAAATTGTGTAACAATTTATTTTGAATTGTTGTACGATTTCAACAAAATAATTTGAGTTAGTGTAACATGCGTGAATTGTGTAAGATATAAGTTTTATATCTGGGGATCGAGCAGTAGCGGCGGCGCGCGGCGGATAGTTGGAGAGAGAGAGGCGTTGCATATGGGGGGTTTGGGTTGAGTTTCTTCTTCTTCTCTCTCTCTCTTTTTTTTTTTTCTTCTGCATAATTCATTGAGATCAATACTGGTAATTTTACACAATGAAATGAAAATTTGTGCATTCTTATAGCAACTAGTATACAATTGTACTGGATATACTAAGAAGTGCTAATTTATCTCAATTTCTAAGGTGGGTTAAATCCAGGGGTGGTTTATTTTGTAACCGTACAAAATAACTTTAGGCCTTATCAAAAATCAAAAAGAAAAAAGAAAGGAAAATTAGGGTTTGGCTACGAACCCAGATTATGCGAATCCGACAAAGAGATGCATCTAGTGTAAATATTCTCGATAGAGATGCAACAAAGGCTCTAGACGTTTAAAATTTATATTTGTGTATTTTTTTTTTACTTGAAAATGGGAGAACAATGGAGTTTGACCCTTATATTTTTATATTATTTTAGCTGTTTCCTTGTCTTTTAGTTGGTTGTAAGTTATTATTAATTTTTGTATTAATTCTTGACTCATCACTGGGTATTTAGCCTAGCCAGGCCTTTCACAGCCCGGACATAAGCCTGAAGTGAAGCCCATTTTTATAGTCCGCAATAAAGCCCAATATCAAAATGAGCCCGGCCCATAGAACAGTTTCCCGCCATTACTACCTCTCAGAATTCAGCCGTAAACTTAATCTCCTTCCTTCCCTCTGCCGCCAAAACCTCCATTTTTTCACACGCAACACACACTTCAAATCTGCATCACGGAGAGCCGAAGCAGCGGCGGAGGAGACTGAACAATGAGCTCTAAGATGAGAAATAAAGTGCAGAAGAAGTTCAACATGCGGGGTTACAAACTCAAAATGGAAGCCCTAACGGAAATCCTCGGATTCATCGGCCGATTTCCCGAAGCGGAAGACGAAGCGCTCGATCTCCTCCTCGACGAGCTGCATAACGTCTCATGTAATGGACGGCCGAGTTTCTATCTTAAGCATTTCCTTTTTGGTGGTGATTTTTGCTATTTTGATTTAACTTGTTTGTTCTGTTCCAGTGAAATCGTCGATACTGGATAAGGAGCCGGTGCAGAGAGTGGTGGCGCTTTTGCTCGAAGCTGAGGCTGCGGTGGAGGAGAGTCCGACGACTAGCGGTCATGGCTCGGCTGCGTCGGCTTTGAGAATCATTGATGCGTTTGATTTCCCCAAATTTCGATATGATGCGATCAAAAAAATGTTTCACAAGTATGTTATGTCTTTTCCCTAGACGTATTTCAAATTAATGTGTACTTTGTTGGTGAGTATGGTGTTTTTGTGTCTTTAAACTTGCACAGATTAGTTAGCTGACTTGGTTAATGAAACTAGAGTTTTCCTATATAGTACATTTAGCCTGAAGCTTATTACTATGGGAGAGAGATACTAATGATATTTGGTTCATGTAATGTGTTAACTCGTTCATGCTAAAGATAGAACTGGTCGACTTTTGAATGAAAGGGTTACTGTAAATGTGTGGACACTTGCAGTTCCTTTTTATCTTCTAATGGTAAATTTATTACTTGTATAGATACTCGGGGAAGCTCCCAATTTATGGTGATGCTTCTGCAAAGGTCACGTTATACAGAGATAGGTTTCTGTTGTTGTTTCAAAGGCTCTCCCGGGATCCTCATTTTACTAGGCCTGTTTTTGGTAGTGATATGTCAGATTACGGCAGCTGCCAGGTAACCCTGTTGTCACACAGTCCTTTGTGAAACATAATTTCAGAAACTAGGAAGCTTTTTCTGCTGACGCTTAAAATTTATTATAATTTAATTTTCAGATATCGCCAATTCAATCTCTGGTTGGTCAGACAGGAAAGAGATGGGTCATGGGACTTATATCTCAGCTGGAGGATAGTCATTTCTACTTGGAAGACTTAACTGCCGCAGTGGAGGTTGATTTATCTAATGCAATATCCTTTTATAGACCAGTAAATATTTGGTCCTCTAAGTGCCTTTTACCATTTCAAGTGAGATAAATGCCTACTTAGTTGGGCTAGAATATGTTTGTGAATAGCCAAACTCTAAAATCATCTCTGTGTAGTCAATGTTAACAAGAAAATACTGTTCACTGTAGTGTTGCCGTTCACAAGTCTTATTATCACATATTGGCATATGATAAGATTGTGGTATCTTCTTGAACAATATAAAGCTCTATGCAGTTTCTTTAACATGAATTACAGAATCACTACAGGGTTTTTTGTTGAGAACACAATTGTCATAGCAGAAGGCGAGATGCTCTTGGATGGTATCTTTCAGGTTTGTGTTGATAATATTTGATCATGCAAAGACCTTTAAGTGCTGAACAAACAATGCTTATTATAGAATACATCAACTGTGCTTTCTTAGCTGGATCCTTGGTAAATTACCAATAATTGCATTAGCAACCCTTGTATATAACTTGTAGTTTGAACAAGTGAACAGTTAAGCGTAATGACTTGCAGGTGAAAACATGTGGATTTCCTCCATTAGAGGACCGAGAAAAGTCACTTGCAATGCTAGCAGGAATTGATTTTTTTGGTGGTGGTTCACTTACAAAAGAGGAGACTGTATCCTTTGAAAATCACCACTGACAGTGACAAATTAGATACTTCCCCAGTTTAGAAAGTAATAATTGCTTGTGTTTCCCTAACATTGCCTCAGGTTAGACTTGCAGAGCTTGAAAGAGGGGCAGTTAATGACATGTTTGTGATACTATCTGATGTTTGGCTAGATCATGAGGAGGTAATCATTCTTCTAACCTTTCTTCCTTGCTTAGTAATCAGTTAAATCCAATCTTGTTTTAACTTGTCAATGTGATTTACTAATTGCTTCATCCTCCATACTTAGAGAAGACTATGGAAAAACTTGAGATCATCCTCAGTGGTTATGAGAATGAGAATGTGGTCCCATCTCTGTTTGTTTTCATGGGAAACTTCTCTTCTCATCCATGTAACCTTTCTTTCAATTCTTACTCCAGCATCAGGTGAGAACACCTCCATTGTATTTGTCATTGATATCAATCATGGGTAACAAAAAACAGTGTGACAGTGGACAAGGTTTGCGTGCAGATCAAACTTTGGGAGGCTAGGAAAAATGATTGCAGATCATCAACGTCTAAAAGAACATAGCAGATTTCTTTTCATTCCTGGTCCTGATGATATAGGTAACTTAAAATACTTTTCAGATTTTCCAGATGCATATTAAACATGTTTAAATGATAAAATACTGTTGTTTTCTAGGACCTTCAAATGCTCTACCCAGATGCTCATTGCCAAAATACATAATTGAAGAGTTTCAAAATCACATTCCAAATGCTGCATTTATGAGTAATCCTTGCAGGTATTTTCTTAATCCTTGCTAAAACTGTTTGTTGCTTGACTATGCTTGAGTACATGCTTTCTGAACTCTGATATCTATTTTTTTCCTATGATCACCAGTAGGCTCTTTAGTAAGGTTGACCTGCTTTGATTATGACTTCAAGCATCAATGGCTGTAGTTCCAGTTCTCTTTTAATTGCTGATGTTAATTTTTTGTTGCGAACTGAGCAAATTTACTCTTCTTTTTGGTTGAAAGCAGAATCAGATTTTATACGCAAGAAATTGTATTTCTACGTGAAGATATGCTTTACAAAATGCGCAGATCATGTTTGATGCCTCCTTTAACTGAAGAAACAAGTGACCCATTTGAGCACGTGAGTCTAGTATTATACAAAACATTTTCCCGTGTTTGTTGATTGGAATCACCTTTAAAGCAACTTGGACAATTCTTTCTGCAGCTTGTTGCTACCATAGTGCATCAAAGCCATCTTTGCCCTCTGCCCTTGAGCGTACAGCCCATCATTTGGAACTTTGATCACTGTCTTCATTTGTATCCAACTCCACAAACAGTAATATCCTTCTTTATTTATTAACTTTTGAGGTCAAGCTCATCAAAATTGGTACAAAGCTTTCAATTGTTTTTTAATTGATGCAGATTGTCTTGGGGGACAGAAGTGAGCAGAAGGCATTCAAGTACACTGGAGTTACATGCTTTAACCCTGGTTCCTTCTCAAATGACTTCACTTTCGTGGCATATCGACCTTGCTCGCAGGAAGTTGAACTATCGGCTGTGTAAGTATGTATTCCAGAGGTTAAATGCACAAATAGACTTTGAGAATTGAATGTTCCTATTTAAGTGGGACATGGCTCTTTGGAAGTCTAATTATCGAATTTGTAAGGGTTGAATTTATGTGTATGCAGCTAAAAATCATTCTTTTCCTGAAATTGTGAAAACTTGCTGCAAATATTGTATTCTCCTTGTAAGTTAGAAACCTCATTTCTATTATTCTCAGTAATTTTTAGAGTATATGATGCAATTTAACTCACTTGGCCAAGCTTGTGGATGAATTTCCATTTGATAATGTAATAGTATACATACTTTGTATACCCAACTCTGAATAACTTCATAAGCACTATAGCTTTTGCTTTTCAAATTTCTGATTCCCAGACTTTTGAAACCAGATTTATAGGTAATGTTTGGGGAGGAACTTCTTCCTATACGAGAACTCCCAAATTAAGCACTTTTAACTTGTTTTTTTTTCTTTTCTTTCCTGTGTGCACATAGCCCAATATCTTTAATTATATTATAGTAGACAGATGATAGTGAACATTGACACCGCTTTTTGTACTTTAGAATGGCCCTTGTGCTTACGGCATGAGATTATTGAATTAAACTCTTAACTTGCTCAAATTTTTAGCTTCGTTTCATTTTAAGCTGATTTCTGAAGTAGATTCTTCATTCAAAGTAGTAATATACTATAGTAAATTTTAATCTCAAGACTCTCAGTTTGTCTACTGAAAATTCACTTTTAAACTCTCTTCAGTAACTTATGTACTTTAAGTACAATTAGTTAATGTGAGAAAGATGATTGTGCCAAATGATAAAAAACCTCGCACAGTAGTCAGTGCAGTGAACACTCTTAAGCTGATCTGACTGAAAAAGTTATGCTACAAAGACATTAATATTTTCACAAGAACTTCAGATCCCCCAGTGGACTAAGTTTATGCCTATATTTTCTGAATTTGAAGGAACCAACAAGTGACTTGATATAATACTGCCACATATTTGAACATGAACTTCCAAAACTTGACTATGACTCTGCATTTTGTCTGGTCAGTAGTTGCATTTCTGATTTAAACATAACCAAGATGCAAAAGGGATTCAAAGGTGAGGATTTGAATTTTCCTATGATGCTTATATGAGGAAGGCTACATAAGGTGAACTTGAAATAGGAAAAGGTGAAGGTGAATGACTGCATGTTGATATTCCAACTAATTATTTGCATTTCAAGCAATTTGTACAACTGAATACTTTTATTTACCTCGTGCTCTTGGAAAAGTATATATAAGTGGAGTAGTTGCATTATTTCACATATGTTCTGTTTGCATCATGATTTGATTATTGACTGATGAAAGCTGAGATCAGGTTGCTGAGCACTGGACTTTCTGGTACGTTTGTGGAAAATTACGTGTCATGAAATGTGCCGCTTCATACCCTGGTATAAAGCCATTTGATTGGAAAACAGACCTTTCTTTCTGTTAGTGGCCTTCTTTCCTTGAGTGATATTGAAGAATCATGTGTTTCTA
>JAYDZE010243632.1:0-19960 GCA_034509125.1 Monilaria moniliformis
GATTTTATGTTCCAGTTTCAAAAGTTATGGGATTGATCAAAAGTCAACGAAAAGTTATGATTTAAATGGCAATTATCTCTTTAAAGAAAAGCAAATTGTGAAAAAAAAATATAAAAATGGAAGTGCATGCACAATTTTACCTTGATGTTTGCCCCAACTATAAAAATAATCCAATTATATTTTTCAAACTATAAAAATAACCTCTTGAGGTTTGTGTTTCCTTACAAATACTTCATGTTCCTGATTAGTAACTTATAAATTAAAAATTACAAAAATAACCTCTGATGAATTAGTGGGCTAACAATTGAGACTTGAAAGTTAAAATTCAGTGGTTAAGAGTTTGAGTTTGAGTTTGAGTTTGAGAATTTAACTGACTAAATGTTTCGGTAATTAAGAAAGTACCTGGATACACTCACTTCAAAACTTCATATATATTGTTATATCTATAAATAGAATATTGTGCATCTATCTATATATACATATATTAAAACACAGTCATAACTGTAATAATTTAGCGCATATGTAATATGCACCTTAAATTAAAGATCATGCATGATAAAATCCTTAATTTGATGCAACAATCATAAAAGATGAATCTGTTCACAAACATATCTACCTGTTTAACCTTCTAGAAATTGCAATTTGAAGGCTAATGTTTAGTAGAATTATAGAGAAGAAAAGAAAAAGCTATCAGAAGAAGAGTAGAGAAGAAAAGAAAAAAACTCAGGCTTTTTACCTTTTGAAAATTGCAATTTGAATCCTAATAATTAGTAGAATTACATGTGAAGGGGATAAGAAAAGAACGGTTGCGCAGAGAAGAAAAGAAAACAGGGAAGAAGTAGCGCCGCTATACCTGAAAGTCGGAATCTTTCCATCTTATAAGTTTTTAAATTTTGTAATTTTTAATTTTTATTTTAGTTTTTCTTTCTTAATGTTGGAGAGGTGAAGGAAATATGACCCAAAATTTATTATAAGGGCTATATTTAATTATGTTTTTACGATTTTGTATTGATTTAAATCTACTATTTAGATTAGGCTATAGTTTGGATTAGTTATTTTGATTAAAATTGTTATAAAGAAGAATATACACTAAATCAATAATGAAAATTTAACTTAATAATAAATAAAATTACATGACATGCAAGACAGTTTAACAAGAACATAATTAGAACAGCAATATAGAATTACATGATATACGCCAACATGATTATAAATGACAAATTTAAAATCATAATTTTTTAGTTTACTTATCAATTAATACTATTAATAAAAAATAAAAAAATCAGGAGGATCCAAGGCCCTCTGACTCAATTATGGCGCCCTTACTACGAGCATAATCTGAGCTATAAACTAGTAGGATTATAAGACATGTCACGCAATATTTACGATTCATTATTATTCATTACGGATAAATAGGAAATGTGTCAAACAAATCAAACGCAATTATTTAGAGACGAAAAATATATGTAGCATTAAAATCTATAGCTACGCAATATCGTCTGCTCAATAATACCATGTGAACTGGTGGAAATTATTAACTTGGAGACAAGTCTGTGCTTAGGTCCAATTATTAGAAATCAGAAGAAAAAAAATCTCATAAATTTGATCTTTTTTCTCACTCTATGTTTTACATATAATTGTTCATTTCAAAAGAAATTGTTATAGCGTGTTGGTGGAAAGAGGTTTTTGGAAAAGCAATTGTTCATTTCTAAAGTTGGTCTAAATTATATGAAGCCAATGATCATAGCCCATTACACTAGTATAAATATTTGTAAGCCACTTCGTCATGTTACCTGTTAGTTACTATGCAGCTTGTAGACTTCTTCATCACAAAGTAATTAAATTATCTCCATGGATCTAGTAAGTTGAACCAAAGTTTACAATAAATACACCAAGTAGCGATTATGGAATTTTCTTGTTATATCAAATAAACCTTGAACCTGATGCACTATACATTACAGTAGAGGGAAGTCTTGTTAAATTATGTAAGATGGTTCAAGAATCGAATTTAAATATTAATAATATTACAAATATATTAATGAATATGAATTATGATCCAAATATTGACATGTTATGTAAATATTGACTCGTTAAATGGTGTATTATTGGAAGAACTATTTTATTGTACTACCACGTCATGTAAAATTTTATAACATATATGATTTGATGATCCTACCGACATAACGTCTTTGAGATTAAGAACAAAATGAAAATCAAAGTAAATTAAAATGGAGATGGATAAAATGATGAGCGCAAGCATCACAAAACTTCGGAGAAGCAAATTGTGGCCATTCATATATGTGGTAATACTTGGAAAATGATAAATTGCATACGTGAATAATCGTGATAATTAATTTTATAGTTATGATTTACCTTGAAAAAAGAAAGAAAGATATTTTATTCCCTTCCTCCACAAAAATATTGTTATATTGTAGACGGCAGTCTCACTTTAAATGTGTGGTAAGTATGGTGAATTATGTAGATTCTACCGATATAAATGAAAAGCTAGTGATAATTTTTTTGAAGATAAATAAAGAAAGAGATTGTGGCAGGAATGGAGAATATATATAATATAATTATTTTTGGGGTTTGAATAGTATAAGACAACCATAAAACGATATGAAGTTAAATTTATCGATATAATAACGCATTTAACACTGTTGGGTGGAAAGTGAGATACAGGACAGAACATAAGGTGAGGCCGACAGCCGAATTCATCCACTACACTTGTACTATTTGCACGTGAAAAATGCATTTATAGTAGCTTTAGATATTATTTTATGTGTCAAATCATGGAGCCGTAAATTTAGTAAAGCCCAAGATTCCATGTCTAATAAACAAGATAAACATTAAAAGAAAAAATAAAAGTACATTGAACAAAATTGGAAAAATTACATTTGAGATAGTCTCACTACTAGAAAAAGTGAAAATACACAAGGAAAATATTTTTTTTTCCCTCATAAGTTTACCAAACCCGGACATTCTTATCCTTAAATGGTCATATTTTATTACTATAAAACTAGGATGCAAGGTTATAAATTATATGTATAAAGTCAATTAAATATTTCTCTACAAATAAATAAATAAATTAAACTTGATATTTAATTTAGTTTTTTGTTCTTTCTCTCTAACTTGGTATTATAATAGTATTTAATAGATAATAGTGGATTTCAAAAAAAAAAAAAAAGATTATAGCGAGAAACAACATTAATTTATATGAACTTATGTATTGATATGGAGCATTTATTTTAATTAATAACATTAAGTTAAGCCTGTAGAATATATTATAACTAATGATAAAATCATCAACAAGTAAGAACAATTTAAAGATCATCAATAAAGTAAAAACAATTCCCCTCAAAAAGATAAAGTAAAAACAATTTAACGGGATAAATCAATATCAAATTTAATTTTGATTTTTTTTTAAAATAGCTGATGAGCACATAAAGTAGTCTAAGTGCATGTTTAGTAGGCATGTTAAGATAATACAAGATAAAAAAAAAATAGAGATAAAAACCAAGATTAAAATTTATATTTGTTGTTTGATAGATAAAATTAAAACCAAAATAAAAACAAGTGATGTGTTTGATAGTCTAGATTATTTTCTAGATAAGATATAAATTTACCTTTTTATCCTTTCCGACCCTTTTTCCTTCCCCTCCCCCTTTCAATTCCCACAAGTAGCTGATCTCTCTGAAAATTTTAGTCTGAATAGAAATATGGTGTTAAAACAAAAGAAAATTTCATTATTTTATGACAATTCAACGAATTGCACAAATAAATAAAGTGAGACAAATAGAAAGTTGGATCCTGCATGTATCTAATTACAACATTTACATATATATACAATTTTTCAATGAAGATACACACCACCAGCTTGATCATATTCCATATCTTTTGACTTGGATCCCATCATATGACGTGCGACTAGTACACACAGAGGCAATCTGCTCACTACAACATCCTTTGAGATTTTGACAGCATGGGAAATGGCTGCAATTGGACCCTCTATGTTAACTTCCTTGACGAGCTCTTGCACGAGCCGAGATGGTTCTTTTGCCATCGACTGAGCTTTTACAGCCACACCATTTGCAGCAGCCGGAGCTCAATCTCTAAATTTCAAGCTTACTTCATCCATCTACACCAACATCAATAACTAGGCAACTTAGATAGCAGAAATCATCTGTATAAGTAGCTTAGTTAAGCAAACAATCTAAACAAAACACACACAAGTAAATTCTACGAGTATCAGACAA
The DNA here is from genome assembly GCA_034509125.1 of Monilaria moniliformis. NCBI lineage: Eukaryota > Viridiplantae > Streptophyta > Magnoliopsida > Caryophyllales > Aizoaceae > Monilaria > Monilaria moniliformis. The sequence goes on from JAYDZE010243632.1 coordinate 4,257, forward strand.
GTATCATTGCAGGAAATCGACACATCTCTACACTGCAAGCAATAGTGTGTATTTGTGTCAAACTAAATGCAAATTAGCTACTTGAACTGGAGAAACTGCATAACAAGTAGATGAACACATCAACTTTGGACTAACTTTCATCTACTAACAAACTTGCAATCAAGATATATACAACAACAACCAATATATTTTGAACATATATAAAAAGTCGAACAATCAAACATTCATCAAACACAAATCGAACAATTCCACACAAATCAACAAGAAACATTAACTAAACAACTTAATCAATATAGATCAAAGACAAAAACCTTAGACAAGATCACTCATTGTCTAAGGGTGACAAAAATGAACATTTTAGTCCCAAAAATGCATTTTTTATTGGTCTTATCGACCCACAAAGTGCATAGTTTCATGATATTCTTGTGTTTTAGAGTCTTGAGAATATATATTTCACAATAAATCCTCTCAAGATCCTTAGAGCTCTTCAGAAAATCATATAGCTTAACTTGGTTCCAAGCTACTTATATTCATTCATACGCATCAAAAGCATTATAACTGTAAGAAATAAAAAAAAGCAAGAAAATGTAAATCTAATAATTAATTAAGTCCAAATATTAATATGAATTGTGATGAAGCTAAATACGATTTCCTAATGTCTTAGAATTAGCTCAACAACACTGTATACACTTATTAAGAATTATAGAAGTTTTCCCGCGTATGATCGTTTAATAGATTATTTGTAAGTTAGATATAATAAATTTGAATCCTACAATGATCTAGTTCCTTTGTTCCCAAATAATTAAGGTAATGGAAAGTGTAGGTGTGCCCATCTTCAGCGGACATCCCAATTAATGAAACGCTAGTCATGGACCATATCACCATCAATCTACGTCTTCTTATTATTTCTACACATGTTTTAATCATTGGGAAACACTCTTTCAGCTTGATTTGACACCTCTTTTATGACACCATCATTTTGAAAGTAAGCTGCAATTACACAAATAAAAAAAATATCAAGTTGAATGAGACGAATAGAGTACCATTTTATACAATTTCTACATATTTTAAATTGAAGATATTATTGTAGTAAGAGTTATGAAAGCCATAATATTTGAGTGGTGCGTAAAAAGATCCCACCACCCTTGGGAAAATGATAAGGAAAAATTTAGAAATCTATTGTCAAACTCAAATTTAATTAACTTATTATGAGTCAAACATCAGTTTAATTCATTACTCTACTTAAACATAAATTTAATTTAATGAACACATCCACGTTCCTGTGAATTTGAACACATCCACGTTCACGTTACATTTTAAGAATAAATTAATTTATTTTAAAGGAAATGATGCAAATATAACCCCAAAAATTGCTTCCAGTTGATTTTCACCAGTGATTTCTTATATTGTTTCAACTTTGAGACAACGTCTCCCACTGCCGCCCCCCCGCCCCCCCCCCCAAAAAAAAAAAAAAAAGAAAAGAAAAAGATTTGGTTGCTCTTTATGGTTAGTAATTTCTTACGTTGTTTCATTCTGTTTGCATTTTGCGAGTTTGAATAAATTTAATCATAAAGTAACGAATGTTTGCTCAATTGGAAAAAAAGAAACATTCTGCCAATTTCTCTGGCCATATGCATTTGATAAGTAGACTTGGAGAGCCACCCACTGACCCAAGACAAAATATCAAATATCGTCTCAACATTTAAAATGTAGTAATATTTTGATATCTAATATTTAAATATTATAACAAAATATCCCTTTGTGAACTCAAAAAACATTGACATTACACGCGGGACGAGCTCTAACTCTTAAGTGTCACTATTTAAAAGTTTAACGTTGTGTACCAAAATGTTGCATTTCAAACATTGTGACATTTCCTCTAAGTATTGGGACAACATCTGCTGTTTTCCCATTTATAAAACTTTGAAATGCACGAAGTTTACATCCATCCAAATGAGTGAGTTTTCGACCGACCAATATCATTCAGAAACTTAATTTCAAATGAGAATAAATGATGGAATCAGATAAGTATTAATCTAAATAACCATCAACGAATTCGAGCAAGAATATCAACTCTATATTCATACTATCTGTGTTTCCACACAAAAATAAACATAAATAAATTGTTTCTATAAACTCAGTCGTTCTATCCACAACATATGATATCACAAGCATAAATCTGGATGAAGAACGAAATACAATGACAGATTGTATTACATGTGAAATGAAAAACAGAGCCACAAACATGTAGTTGCCACATGATTTGCAACGTCGTTAATACAATGACAGATTGTATTACATGAGAAATAAAAAACAGAACCACAAACATGTAGTTGCCACATGATTTGCAACGTCGTATCGACTAATACATATCATAGGTTCCAACTTTCTCCACAAGTATAAGTATTGTGATAGTTGAGGTTGAGTACAAGTTATGGAGCAGGAACTGCAGAAGCAGGGACGAACGGCTCGCTGATCTGAAGGAGTTCGTTGGAGAGACCGGTAAAAACAGTATCACCTGTTTCAATAGGTCTGAACTTAATAAGTGCTGCAGGAACCAAATCCTCTTCTTCAAATGTGATTCCTCTCTCTCCTGCCGCTGGATAATGTGGGATCACCCGTCGCTTCACTAAAACTGGATGTAGTAGCTCAAACTCTAAGCTTGGGTCTTTCAGTGCATTGCTCACCAACTAACACAAGAAAAAGTTCACACTCAGTAATATTTTGTGTGCTTATTATCTTTACTCGGCCAAAATAAAATGTTATAGCATATCACAGTTTTTTTGGCATATTTTGCTGAAGAGAATTGGTTCAGTATATTCAACAGAGTATATCAAACAAATCAGGAAGCTGAGTAAACAGAAAAAAGGTGCAAATGTATAAAACTGTCTGGTATGAGGATTTTCTCATTTCAGAGAAGGAAGGGTAAAAACGTGCGAGGGGAGGGTAGAAAATCTTCCCTTTAAAATGATAAAAACCTTTAGATACAACCCCCATCTATTGGTTTCCAAGTTGCTGTCAGCAAAACCAGACGAACTTCAAATCCTGTACTTTTTTTATTTTGCATCTCATTGAACCAAACAGTGTAAACGAAGACAAATTCTGTAACAGATTGTGAGACTGCTTTTAATAGTTTTACCATGCCTGTTGAGATTGCTTTTACCATGCCTGTTGATACCTGTTGAGATTGCATTTAACAGTTTTACCATGCCATACTTTTATTTAAGTCTAAAGGAGATGGTAAACTTTAAAACACCATTGCACATTCATACTCATGCGTGCTTATAAGCTTCAAGGTTCCCAAGAAAATGTGATGTGGTACAAGGATTTCATAAGCTCCATAAACAAAAAAGTTACGTTTATTTCAAGAAAAGTTTATTTATTTGAAGCTCAAAGGTTTTTTTCTTTTTATATAAAAAAAAAAAAAACCGGGACAGTACTGTAGAAAAATAAAGACCATCAGTAACCATCACAGCGCCAATATCGCTAATCATTTAACAAGAAATTTTGAAACATGGGTTTCCGTGGAATTTTTTATTTTGCAAAAGTAAAACAATACCGTAAAGAAACCAGGGTCGAAAAAATTGAAAAATTTATCGATTCGGATATACTATAAACCTAAAAAATTGAAAACCAAATTTATATTTAATATATTCATATATTTATATTTTTTCATAATATATATATATATATATATATTTGGATTTTAGGATTTTCGACTTTTTTCCCCGTTTTTTTGGATATTTTAATGAAATTTCGGTTTTTTCGATTCGGACAGATTTTCATAGTTTGGATTCCGATTTTTCAGGTAATTAGAAAAGTTTGATTTTTCAGTTTGGTTCTGTTTGGATAAAAAGCCGAACTGAAAATCGAATGCTCACTCCTAAAGGAAACAACTCCACATACTCAATTGAATTTTAGATTAGTAGTCAATACAACCAAACCACAACTTATCTCAAAAGAAAAGAAAAGAAAGAAAAAAAGCCCACAACTGACATAAAATATAAAAGCTTTTAGTAATTATCGGCAACTTAAGTCATTTTTAGTAATTGCGCCAAAAATTATCGGCAATCCCAGGGTATGAAACATAGTCATTTTTAGTAATTACAACACATGAAAATTATCAATTGTTAAGGATAAGCTTATCAGACAATAAAAGTTCATTCTCAAGGTACTAACAATAACATAAATCACAAGTATAGTAAACGGTTACTTATTCAATAGTTGATAAAGCCTATAAACAAATATATGAAAGGACTAACCTCGTATAGAGCACCTGTTTGCTCCCATGGAGAAAATATAGCTTGAAGTACCACTCCATCAGGAAACTGTATTCTAACGACCGTTTTATTATACTGCCTTCTTGCAGCTTTGGCCTGCTTTTCTCTATATGATTTAGGAACGAGAAGCTTAGATTCCTCTAACTTTTTCCTCCTCGACTCTGCTTCCCTTTTCACTTCTTCAGCGGAAAGCTTGTAGAAAGAATCAGGCAGCTCTATTCTTGCTGCTACATTCTCAGGGACAGAAAAGAATACCCGAATCTAATTTTAACAGTGAGGAAAACTAATTAGAATTCACAATCAGGGAAGAAAAGAGCACGAAAAAGAACAGATAGTGGAAGGGATATGAAGCCATGAACTGCTGTTAGGTGAACTCGACTCAAAATGCTGCAGGAAAGAACATAGGAGCAGAAATCATAAGGTGGTCAACTTGTATAGGACAGAAGTTATATAAATAACGTAGTTATAACTTTAACTGGAATAGCAGGAATTTGTTAGAAGTACTGAAGAATGATACCTGTCACAGAGTGTACGAAACTGGTTAGTGTATTTTTTGGAGCAATAGGTTACTAAGTGTAGCTCAAGGTTCCTAGTTGCTACCTAAACATAACTGAGATGAAACTTAGAATAATAGATAGATATCATAAGGCAATTAATGTCACTGTCAAACCACATAGTCAGAATATATGGCATCTCTATCATTGAGTAGGTATAACATACATTATGAAACACTTAAAATAAAGAACATTTTACGAGACACAATGGTTCAGTTCAGTCCAATTGGCACCAGATCATGTCATCCCAAAAGCATACAAAAATTTTGCATGAAAGCAATTGAAATCTACTTTCTATATTTAATGTGACATTAGTATTTATGAGTTCTACATTCTCCACCAAATTCAAGAACACACTGATGACCGCTTCCTCATGAGGTAGTCACCCCGGTAGACGCTAAAGTATGAGATTGCTTTGGTGCATTTAATACTTTCTGATGACATATTATACTAGTTTTTCATCAAGCTTACTGCAAACGCAATTCTTATAAACCCATAAACTCATGATCAAATGTTTGCATTAAATCATGAGGTTTCACAAACCCAAAGAATAAGACTTAAAAAGGCACCAACTAGGCATCATATCTTTTGGTCTTTGCTAATTGATACCTCTTTTCTGATAATAGACCGAATTTCCAGCAGACTGATAAGACAGCATCACATGTAATTAAAAAACCAATGCTGAGAAAGATTAAAAATAGGAGCTCCACAAGAATCATATCATTAAATCACTAGACTAAAATTTGAAAAGGGAAATACAAGTGGAAGTTTAACATAATCGATTGACTTCCTTTGCTGTAGATTGTGTCTCCTACAAGAAAAATTTATTTATTCTTTGAACAATTGAGGCAGTTCCTTAAATTTAGAAATAAGATCATTTCTGTGGTATTTGTTTGCAGTGCCACTTGAGCAATTAACCACTATCTTTGTCTGGATGCCTATGAGAATTAGCCAAACAAGTTCAGCTGCCAACTTATTGTTTTTCAATGAAAATGTTCTGTGTCTGTCTTCAGGACTGACATACATTATTAATGAAAAAAAGAGCATGCATGGTGAAATAAAACTTACTTTCAAGGGCCTTTTACATTTATTTTTGCATGTGTCAACTAAACCATGAGAATAAAAATATACCAACCAGAAGATGTTTTATTTATAGCTGATTTCCTTCTCTTTGGACTTACTTGTCATACAATTATCTCCTGGTACTCTATGTTAAAACTTAAAAACAGAATAATAGAACCCAATAACATATGCTTAGCATATCCACGAGAGGAGGCAGAGGTAGTTTCTAGAGCAGAGTCATATAGAGAAACCTGTAGTAAGTAGCCTAAAGTCTCACTCAATCTAACTTAACCACAAACTTATAAATCGAATCAGACTTTCTGCTGAAAAATAATAGTTATACAAGCAGAGTAACAAGAAACTGCATGGAACCTGCTCTTACCACTTACCAATCAAACAGAAAAAAATAATCGAACCTAATAGCTACAGATGACCTCTGTAATCATAAGTGATAGTTTTACCTTTATAAAACAAACATCTAAAAATGGCATCATCTAATTTTCCAGAAAGACCGCACTACCTGAGATCTTTTATACCATCTGCACGCCCGTAATCCATGCATAAAAAATATCACATTCTCCCTATCAGGTAGCTCCTGCTCTTTATCTATAATATAAGGTTCTTACAAAATTTCCCCAGAACATGCACCAACATTTATCAGTTATTTTTGAGCAAAAGAATTCCAGCTATTTTTCTAACAACATTCTTCAATCTTGAATTCTGAATCAGGAGTTTGAGCTGCACAAGGGTAGCTATCAATTTCAAATATCAAAACATTTCATAAAAATTTCCTCCAAAGCAGTAACTCCGATGTACCATAAAGGCCTACTCGTAACCTATTAGCTACATTTGATAGCGATGCAAACTCGCCAGGAATCATGTATCCAAGATATGATACTTCTAAAGCACTAGAAATAGTTCAAAAAGACAATCAACCAATCAAAAAATCTAGCAGGGTTTATACCTGTCTATCAACTGGCTTCCTGTCAATAGTTTTCTCCAACTTAACTGGAGCCACAGATGGTAAATCTTCCACCTTCTTCGGCTCCAGCAACAATACAGCATTGTTAACCAAACCAAGCTGCTCCTTAGAAGGCTCTTCCATTACAAACCACATTTCACCACCTTCCTCCTTCAATTCAAAACCAATGCACTCCAGCAACTCCACACCTCCCGGGACATCCGCGATCGCCTCCTTTATCTTTGGATTCCCCATTCTAACCCTCCTGAACTTAGCATTCTCCGGCTCTTTCACCACATTCCTCAAAAGCCTTATCAACACCTCCACCGAACTGTCGCTCGGCTTCCCCGACGCGTACGCGCTTACACAACTCTGTAGCTGATCCCGAACACCATCGGCTTCCTTATTGCTACTCCCCATTTCTGCTCTGCTCAAACACGACTCGACGTGGGTGGAAACCTCTTCTTCCGAGGCGTACCCTCCACCGCATACCGGACACTCGAAAACTCTCAAAGAATAGCCATTTGGATTCCTCTTCCCCGTAGTGACCAATGAGTCGAACGGATCGAAGCCGTTTTCCGGCTTCTCGTGTGACTTAGGGTTCACCCGTGGCCCGGGCTCTCTGTCCTCCGATTTGTGTTCGGAGATAGTGTTTGCCTTTGGATTGGAGGGCTTTGAATTAGACAATGATGATGAATACAACACTGATTGCGATGGCGGCGGCGGTGACGACGTAGTGGAAGAACCCAAAACTCTGCCTTGGCCCTTGAATTTGCCTGATGAAGATGATGTGAAGGGGTTGTTGACTTTCTTCATCAGCCCCTTCATTTTATCTTTCACTTCATCCATTCTCCTTCTTATTCAATCAACGATCACTTAAGATTGTCAGAACAATGCGATGATACTAAGTTTTCGTGTGTGTGAATTGCAGTAGGTTCTTGGGGATATATGGATTCGGCAAAAATTGATGAAATGATCTGATTTTTAGGGGGGAATTTGATGAAATCCAACTGAATTGATGCGTTGAATAATTCAATCAACGATCGGAAAGATACAAAATTCAGGCTGAGAATTCTATGGAGTGATGTGATGCGAGTTGAATGAAGAGCTGTGGGGGTGTTGAAAACAATATTTATGAATCTTTGGGGGCCAAAATGAGAAAATATGAAATAATAATTATCTGTTGCCGCGTTGAGGCCAATGATATACTGCCGCGTTAACAACCGACAAAACCGTCTTTGCTTCTGCAACGGTGCAATTTGATGGTCAACCAATGATATACTGCCACGTCAGAAGGTGAGAGGAATTCCTTAGCAACGAATAATTCTGGATTTAAAATAATGAGAGAACAGCCATGACTTGTTTTTTCTTTGATGGACTTCTTCATTCTAGACTTTATAAAAACAAGATTCAACGCTACAATATTATTGGAATTAATAATAATATAAAAGCATAATTTATACCGAGGAATTATATTTGATATGAATAAGAAAATGTAGTTGCGTAATACTTAGTTGATAAATAGTCTGTCCAACGTTAACTTAATTAAGTTAGATTACAAAAGAATATAACATTCTCATACTTGAAGAATTGTAGGGAGGAAGATGTATCACAATAGACTATACGTGCATGATTTTTCATTAAATTACGCGTATACTGATTTCTCCTAATTTCTGATAAATGTGCTTCTTCAGTTGTGTGCACTGTAAATGATTTGGTGGCAAATGATTCAATTTCTAAGCTCATCGCAGTTTTCAAATAAGGTGAGAGATTGAGTTTCAATCATGCATCACTCCTCTCGCTCAACTAAAAAAAGAATTTTATTTATAATCTGTTTTAGTTGAAACAAATGTTATAATAAGAATATATTTGGTTGCGAATTTAGTCTTTAATTCGCCAATTAAGAGGAAAATAATACTTTAAACCCAAAAAAAACACTCTTTTTGTGACTATTTTTTTTAATATCTTTACAAATGAAAATATGTATTTTGATATATTAACTCTAACTTGTAATCTTCTCCAATTTGGTCTTCCATTTTATCAAACTCACTGCACTTGGTCACTTCCCTGAAAAAATATTTCAATTTCGGCATCGCTCTTGCTGTGTCTTATACATACACACACATACATCTTCTGCATAACTTCACTAAACCAAATACTAATACACGACTTCATCCACAAATTTTCCGCAGCCGCCGCGCAACATCTGCCGCCGAAGGCCTGCCGTGAGGATGCCGCGACGTGCAAGAAAGCGCGACGAGCAAGAGCTCAACCACTCGATCCTCCGATTCGTCGAGGCTAAGCAGACTCGGATCGATCACCGCACCCGTCCCCTTCTCCTCGACCACCGTCTGCACCCAATCAGGCAGCGCCACGCCTTCCTCCGTCAGAATCCCGTCGGGCTCCCTACCCGTCAGCAGCTCCAGAAGCAGCACCCCCAACCCGTACACGTCGGCCTTCTGCGAAACCCTGCGCGTGTCCAACACCTCCGGCGCCCGGTATCCGTTCAGGCTCGAACCCGACGAAACCAGTTGCGTCAGCCCGAACTCTGACACGCGCGCCTCGTAGTCCTCGGTGATGAACACGTTCGACGACTTGATGTTGCCGTGCGCGGTCCCGGAGCCGATCGAGTGGAGGTACTCGATCGCCGACGCCGCACCCACGGCGATCCTGCACCTCGTCTCCAGCGACAGAGACTGGTTATTCATTCCTGTCGATAATGATTACAGCTGTCAGTTAGTTTGATTTTTTTTTTTTTTACATAAATAAAACAAGATATCTCACCGTAAGAGTGGAGAGCGGCAGCGAGGCTGCCTTTGGGCATGGGGTAGTAGAGAAGGAGCTTCTCCTCTGTACCGTAGAAGTAGCCTCGGAGAGGCTCCAGATTCCGGTGAAGAAGCGATCCGACCTCCTCGATTTTGGCTCTGAACTCCGCCTCGGGAACAGATACGTTCTTCAACCTCTTGACAACCACTTGATTCCCGCTCTCGAAATACGCCTTATACGTGGATCCGATCGTCCCTTTCCCCATCACCTCTGCTGAAGCGCTCAGCAGCTCCTGCAAGCTGGAAACCTGCGCGTCTTTCCCCCAACACACCAATCCATCCCCGCTGTTCTTCGTCTCGAGGAATTCGTTGTTCCGCCAGTTGTATTGCTCTGTATTCGGAGTCCAAACGTCGCCAGCTTGTCCTCTGGCGGGGGAGCGCGGGGCCGGTGACCTCTGAGGAAGGACTTTTCTGCTTCTGTATGTTTTCCACAAAACGGAGGAAATACACAGAATTATAAGTAATGCAACGAATGATCCTATTGCGATTCCGGCTATTGCGCCGCCAGAAAGCTTGTTTTCACCACTACTTGAGCAAGAAGCAAGAGGTCTGCCACACAAAGAGGTTCCTAGAAAAGATTGATCGGAAAAAATGTCTAATCTCGACGGAATTGATCCTGTTACTCCGTCGTTGAAGGAAACGTTGAAATTTCTGAGGTTGATTAGGTTATTCCAATCAGGAATTGGTCCGGTCAACTGGTTGTTTTCCAAATACAAAGTCCTCAAATTCGTGAAGTTGTCGAAATTGGGAGATAGGTTGCCGGAGAATCTGTTTCCGGCGAAATTCACACGTAAGAGATTCTTTAAAGTGAAAAAGCTCTCCGGAATCTCACCGGAGAAGCTGTTCCCATCCAAGTGGATATTCTCGAGCTGAGTGCACGACGCCAAATCGGGAGGGAGTTGGCCGGAAAGAGCGTTGTTGCGGAGGCTGAGCACCCGGAGTTGGGTGAGGTTTCCGACGGAATTTGGCGGGAGAGTGCCTCTGAGGCCGCTGCCGGGGAGACGGAGTTCGATAACGCGGCCGGTTGTGACGTTGCATACGACGCCCCGCCACGAATTACAAGGGGAGGAGTCGGCGGAGGTGTTCCATCGGAGGGTTTGGCCGCCGACGGCCGCTTGCAGGAGGAGAAGGGCGGAGCGGTCTGCGGCGATATCGGAGAATGCGGGGACGAGGGAGGTTAGGGAGAGGAGGAGGAGGAAGAGGTGGTGGTGGTGTAACATTTTTTTCTGCATGTTGGTGTGAAATTTGGGGAAGATTTTTTTGGAGTCTTTGAAGAAGTATATTTTTGCGCTTTGAGGATCGTAGAGCGACAGTCAATGGTCATTTTTTGTTTGTTTTCAAAATAACGCGTAGACGGTTGACTTGATGTGGCATGGAACTGACGGCTGCTGTGACTATTCTCTTGTGTCCATTTTGGTTTACATGACTCACATTATTCATGGTCCCGCGGTTACGAATAATTAATTACTTGAGGAATGTTCATTATATATTAAATCATTCGTGCTACACTATTAAAGTAAATGTTGCCTTCAATTTTGGCAAGTTGATACATTTATTTATTTTTCTTTCTTCAATTTATGACGAAAAAACAATCTCCAGTCACTAATTGATTGGTGGGTTGTTCGTGACGGACGGATTCCAGATTAGGCAGTCTGAGAAATTGTGGAAGGCTGCCGGTAAATGGGAATTAGGTACTAAAACATTTTGCCAAATAATTGACAAATAATTACTTAACTTATTTTTAATCATTGTTTACGTAAGACGGGATTTTCAATTAGCTAACTTGCACAACCTGAAACCTTCCTATGCTTTTGTTTAATGAAATTGACCAAAAAATCTATTAGGTGACATGTACATTGGTTTATTAAAGTTTTCATAAATATTGAATTTAACAAGTTTATCTCATCAGAGGAGTCTTTGTGTAAGGCCATCCACTGACTAAGATATGCTAAATGGACTACAATTTAGATTCAAACACTATTAAACATCAATAAAGGTCATGACCCATCTATTGTTTAACACAATTTTTTTTTTTTTTTAAATTCTATAATGTACTTGAAGTCTACAACTTAATGTCAAACAATTTCACAAAATCTACTATTTCGTTCACACACATTTTTCGACTATAACCAAATACTTTGATTCACATGCTAAATCAACTTCATAACTAATAAAGAGGCAATTTAGCACTATCAGAGGCCAAATTTGAATTCTTTTTTTAAAAAAACGCCTTTTCTCAGTTGAACCAAACAAAAAAACTAAAAAGAAAAGCAGCATGACACAATACTTTTTGGAGAACACTTTCCTCTATTCACAATGTAATTAAAGTTAGACAAGGATCTTAATTAGATTTGCTTTCATTCTTTTTTCCTCCCATCTTCCATAGATTATACTTCATCTCACCTCATTATAAGTGATCTATTTGACTTGGATACATAAATTAAGAAAATTATATTTTGTGTGGAAAGTAATAGGATCTATTAAAATTAATTAAGTTTTTGTGTACAAATATTTCCTTGGATGAGTTGTAGCTAGTCAACGCCAAACAAAGAATACAAACTTGGGAAAAAAGCAGAAAATAAAGTAGACTATCATTTATTAATGACGACAAGTAATAGAAAATAAGTTAGATGTTTGACTTAAACACCCCCAATTAACTTTTCGTGAATAACAAATAATCCTATTCCATAGTTTCCGTTGCTGTTCATATTCCAAAGATATCTTAAATTTTTGAATGAGTTGATAATGGAATATATCTTTATTTTTAGTGATTTTATCAAATTTGTTATAACTTTTAAATTTACTAATTTTATCTTAATTTTTTGTAATTGTATTTCAATCTTTTCAACTTAGCAATTATATTCTAAGTTTTCCAACTTGTATCAATTTTATCAATTATTTTTTAGATAATTATTTCTAAAAAATTTAAAGTGAATTATTAGTAATCTTGTATCCATCTTATTTCTGGAAATAAAATAATAGGTTATCATCTGATACGTCGTGTTATGACTCAACTATCAGAGTGAAATTCCGAATAATAAAATTGATATAAATTGAAAAAATTGGAATATAATTGATAAATTAAAAAGGTTGGGATATAATTTATATATTTGCTAAAAGTTGAAATAAAATTGATAAATTTCAAACAATGAAATAGAAATGATACAATCATAAAAGATTAGGATAAATTTGACCATTAGCCTCTTTTTTTAATTCAATGCACACACATTTATAGTAAATATTAGTTCACTTATGGTTTCCATGGTAATGTTATAGTGTATTAACTTTTGTTTTCTACAAAATTCATACGGCTCATCTATTGTTTTTGGAGGGATATTGTCGCCTAATTGCAAGAAGTTTCGGTATGTTTTGGTTTTGCATACGAACTTTGAAAATTATTAATAAAACACAAACTTAACCATTGTATTAATTTACCACAAATTGACTATAGGTCAATAGTGAATTTAATATGGTAATTGACGTAGCGCTACTTCATCAAAACGATGTCATTTAACTTATGCAATATAAAAAAATAGTTATTTTGCGCCTAAATATACAAACTTTGGGTGCATTTTGATTACGATTTTTTTTTTTTTTTTGTAATTTTGCACAAATGAATATCAATCAAAATTTAATATGAAATGAGTGTCAACATAACACAAGTTCATTAAAATATTATTTTCTTAAAATCCACCTCACGCACCTTTCTCTAACCCCAACCTCGCACCTTCTTTTTCTCTCTCTCGTTCTCTAATCCTGACTTCTGATTCTATTCCAATCCCATGATAGAGTGGTACAACTTCGAATGTCATATCAGATTTAATTTTGACTGATATTCAATTTGTGCAAAGCTATAACAATGTTTAAATTCATGTATTTATTTATAATTTTCAAAGTTCGTATGCAAAATTAAAATGCACCCAAAGTTCGTGTATTTAGGTGCAAAATAAGTATTTTAAGTATATTTTATAAGTAAAACGACATCATTTTGATGAAGTGGCACCGCATCAACTGTCATGTCAGATTCAATTTTGACCAATATTCAATTTGTGGTAAATTTATTATAAAGATTAAGTTTGTGTACTTATTGACAACTTTCAAAATTCATGTGCAAAATCAAAATATAATGAAAGTTTGTGTATTTAGGCGTCATTACCACTTTTTTAGAAGAATGAATATTTGGCTGCTAATAATTTTTCTTTTTCTAGGAATTAAGTTTATATACTTTTACTTATTAATCACGAGCCACTATTGCATAAGGAGTAAGAAAATTTTAAAGTTAATATAGTAAATCTTCAGGTGATCACGTATGTGGATCTGTATTTGATAACTCGATTAATTGATTAAAACTTATAAAATAATGTAATAGAATGCAGATAAGGGAGAAATTCTATTGATTCTCGAAGAACACAAGAGAAGGAAAATAAATCCTGATTTTTCATATCAAATACCAATCATAGAATATATATATAAAAAATACATATATATAAATTAATTAAACAGACCAAGTAGTTTTAAGCTTAATCAAAAGACAAGCACTCCTAATTGTTCTTCATCATAGGTTCACAGGAATTGGCCAGTGAGGTTCGCAGAGACTCCATGGGTGAATTTCATATTTTTTTCCTTTTTATAAAAAAATTATGAGGCTATATATTGGACAATTAGAGGTTGTAAATGGAAAATAATGGTAGAATAATTTATATTATTAATTGGAGGTTGTAAATGGAAAATAATGGTAGAATCATTTATATTATTCCAAATATGTAACTGTAGAATTATTTATATTATTCCAAATATGTAACTTTCATGTAATAGTTTATGAATTAGAAGGTTTGCAAGTAACGCTTGAATAGTTTTTTCTCCATTGATGATGTGCTCTTATGAGTTTTAAATCCTACAATTAATTCCATAGGTGGATTGCGCCTATATATAGGGCATCTAGCTCTTACATTGAGAATAAGAAGAAGAAACATTAGAGTCATACAAATATATGTATTTCAGATCACATATTATAAAGCTCAATTTTCATTTTCAATCAGTTTATCAGAGCTTTCGAAATTTGTGGTGCTACTAAATCGAAGAAAGGTGTCGTTTTATCTTTGGGAACGGCTAGCCGAAACCGAGAGTATTGACATGGCGTAAATTGTCTTGCTGATAAAGGGTTTCCTCAACTCAACTACATAGTTTATTCTAATTTTTCTTGTAATTTTAATACGGTTCTCATTATTATTTCGAGTTATGACATCACATAGTAGCAACTAGCAAGTACCAAGCTTTCTAACGTTTGCCTTTTCATATTTTTACTATATAATGATGGGATTATTAGTTTTAAGAATTTAATTTGGAAAACATAGAAATAAAATTGTACATTTATTGATATTTTAAATTGTTCTTTTTAGGCTATATTGTTAATTATGCTTCAAATAAGAGACTAGGGGAAAAAAGAGCTGGGGCCATCGATTAAATATGCTATATAATTATACCCGCTCTATAAATTCCTTCTTTGGGCTTCGACCTATTGGGCCATTCAGTTATGTCGTAGTCGTAGAGCTCATTTGCATAAATTTTTGTTCGTTGTAAAATATGGAATATGCATCTTAAGAATTTAATTTGACTTAAAATTACAAAAAGTCACGTTTGAGAATAATAAATAATGATTATTTGTTGATCATTAACATATATATTATGTTATATTTTAGTCTGATAATTAGTTATTTCGCCTTATTATGTAGTATCATATTTGTTTATTCAGATGTATTAATAATTTCATTTTTATTTACAATATGGTTATTCTTGAATAACGTATTAATAGACTCAAAATGTCGTTTTAAAAAAATAAAATAAAATTATTTATTTTCTCATACTCAAACAAATGATGTTAAGATTAGTTCATTTTTGTGTGTATTTGACTAATCTACTACTATTTGCTTTATACATTCATTTATTTAAGGGATAATTGCCATTTAAATCATAACTTTTCGTTGACTTCTGGTCAATCCCATAACTTTTAAAACTGGAACAT
>JAYDZE010243743.1:0-19938 GCA_034509125.1 Monilaria moniliformis
GGATTTTCGGATTCGGATTTTCGGATAATTCGGTTCGGTTCGGATTTAATTTTTAGAAAATTTCGGATTTTCGGATCAGTTCGGATTAGGCAAAAATCCGAACCGAAATCCGAATGCTCACCCCTAACTGCAACCTTTTCTGATAGATTGTCTATGTCTATCTAGGTGTGAAACTTAGTTTTTCTTTTGCAAGAAATCGACTGAGGGACCTTTAGTGATAACCTGATCACCACTCAGTCTATAATGCAAAAGACTTAAACTTATTTACTTAATCATAATGAATTATAAGAAAAATAATATGAAAAACAAATCAATGTGACAAAACAATAATCTTCTCATAAATTGGGAAATAAGGATTTACAAGTACAAAGCAACTCAAAGATTGCTTTTCATTATATACCGTAACAGCACTACAACCGCTACGTGTCAACAAGGCATTCTCCACATCTGCTACTTTCCACAGCTACACTTTCCTTTCATGTACTCCACCGTGTGAGTATTTCCACCTTTTTCAGCAGCTCGTTGAAGAGTTCGGACCTTGTAAATTCCTTGTTGTATGTCACATAACCTAACACGATGTCTTTGTCCTCTCGCGTCATTCTCATTCACTTTCTTTTGTGCCCAGGAGGTCAAGTCACATTGCCAATATTGCGCTTCTGTGGTATTTATGATTCCGTGGTATTATGCACAACTGTCTACCACCAGTTGCTACATAAACTCGAATTAAGCCATAAACCAATTCTAATACTGATTTGTTTCTTGTTCCACAATTGCATATGCAACAGACAAACACTTCTTATAAGCATCAAACCATACTACAATTAGTAGGTTGTCTTCAAGCCTTTCTCTTAAGTGGGTGCCATCAACAGTTAAAACTAGTTTGCATATCTGAAATGCAAGTAAAGCTGACCCAAAAGCCCAAAATACATACCTAAAAACCTTGTTCTCCCCACGACTCAATCTTTCATCATGCAACCACTGAACAATTGTATCAGGATTATGTTTCTGTAGTTCAGCCATGTAAATGGGTAATTCTCTAAAAGACTTTTCTATTCCACCAAATACAAGCTCAGTAGTCTTCCTCCATGCATACCTCGCTTTTTTGTAGCTTCATTGCACATGGTATTTGTCCTCCACATGTTGCTTGATGGCTGACGGCTTGTAATCAACATCATTTTTTATGTGATGCCTAAACATTTTTTATGTGATGCCTAACACACAAAGCTATCATTGATGACGAAAGGTTGGCGTGTCCCTTTGAATTGCGATGACCAAGACAAGTGTGCACATTAACCCACGTTCTAATTTTCCATCTTCCGTCGTGTTTTCTCAGTGTTGCTTTGATCACCCAACTACATTTCACCCTGTCTGACTAGCACGACTTTGCAACCCATATGGATATTTGCAGACTGCATGCCATCTTTTTCCTTTGCTTTCCTCAACATTGTACTGTCGCACAGCTTCCAAATGCCACAAGGTAACAATAGTCTTCAAATGCAGCTTACTATAAAATTTTACTCCGAGAACAATATGTGTTTGGTTGCTCTCATCCCAATACCATATGTTGTCTGCATTACCACCATAATTAGATGCATTATAACCTCCAACTTCACTAGGTACAGATAAAAAATAATCTGACCCAGCATGCACATATAGTGGCACCGGTTGTTCTCCACGTACTGTTGAAACATACGGTTTCGATACACCAAATACTTCATCATCATCTGTCCAAATTTTCTGCCCACCAAGGAGAATGGAGATCTGAGCTTCCCGAATCTGTACTATTGTCACTATTATCATCATCATTCTCTAGAACTAATGTGTTATCTTCACCAGAATTTTAGCTCAAGTTTATCCCTCCAACATCTAATTGATTCCCTATCTCAAAATCCCCTTCATCCGTGTTAACCATATGATCATATGGAAAACTTAGATGTTCATCCCTCTTAGACGTCCCAGCTTCATAAGTTACTGTTGGCTGGAATTGTTGTCGTGTAACCATTGCATAATCAATAATCAGTTCAATTTGACCTGACTGTACAGCCTCAGTGAACATATATCGCATGCATTCTTCATCTAGTGGTGTGCCTATATATGTGAATGCATGTCCCAAAACTACAACATGTCTCCATAATACTTCAATTGTGTATTGATTCATCTCTATACCGATCTTTTCACAAATTAAAAAAACCAACACATCATATGAAACACTCTCATTCAATATAATATATCCTCTTGAACATGGTGGATCATAAGTAATACCAACACCAGGAATTTAAATTATATTACCACCCCAATATAAGTTTACGAACGACGACATAATTCCTGCAACAAATACACACTAATCAAGATACATCAAATAGACACTAATCTCACAATGTAAACAACTTGTAAAATCCCTAATATACTACCTAATACACTACAATATCTCATAATTTAATACACAATATTATACCATCTAACATATCAACATTTCACTATAAATTAATTAAACCCTTACTATACAAAAAAGTTCTAAAAAATGTGACAAAACCATAACTATTACAAGAGTAGTTGAATTACATACCTTTCGATGGATTAGAAAAAAAAACTAAGAAAGCAACGCAAAAAATTGAGAATTTCAACAATTTGGAAGGTGTTTATGTGAGTTTGTTTGACTTTTGTGTCTATTTTTGCGTCTGGGAAACAACTATATGCACGAGGGAGACATATGAGGTGCATGCGTCCCTGCCCTAGACGCATTCAGCTGATGTGTCCCCCTTGGCGACACAAACAATGTTGTTTCATTTAATGAAGACGCATGCGGTTCATGCGTCTTCACTTAACTGAAATCACATTTGCCTCATGGTTTTTCCTATTTTCGGATTAAAAAAAAAAAGGTTCTCATTTTGGGAACCTTTTTATTAGAGTATACCAAATAAAGAATTTTCCCCTAAACTACAAGGTGCTTCATTATTATTAATATTAATACTTTATATGCTTCGTTGTGAAAGAGTTTCAAGATTTGACAAAGGCAATCTCCATCTTGAAAATGGTCGATCCCTCATGTAGGATACCTTTTGAATGATTGACTTCTCATTACCTTCTAAATGATTGGCTTTTTCCAAGTGACCCGATAGTTTTGTTGAAATGAGGCATATGAAGTGATCAAATCAATTTCTCAATTTCTCTTTTGTGCATTCTTATTCTTCTTCTCTCTTTTCTCCAGTCGAGAGATAAATGTCTCATTTCTTTGATTAATGTATGGCAATGCTTTGTATGTTACATCAATGCCTAATATTAATTTTAATTCTCGCCTTGTTGGCAGAATCATTATATTTATATTTGCTACTATGAATCAGATTGAAAAATAAATGCCCAAAATTGACTTCTAAATATATATATTTCTCACTTATTTAGACAGAAGATAGACTGAAAATTAAACAATCTGTTATACAAAATTAAAAATAATGAAAATAGAGCATTTTTAATTGTTTTTTAAATGGTATATTTTTTTATAAAAAAATTTAATTACCGGCGGATTTGGTACTGTTGGTGATCCGTCGGATAGTTTTTTCCCCTCACTCCCGTCAAACTTTTACCGGCGGAAATTGCTGCCGCTAATTTTTTTTCCGACAAACACTTTAGCGATGTGGGTAATCCGCCGGTAACCAATTTTACTAGCGGATTATTGGCGTTTACCATCGGATTTTTCCGCCGGAAAAACGCATGTTTTTTGTGGTGTAACCACAGCTTCAGAGAAAGAATGGACAGCCTATGCTGGTGGTATGAAAGAATCCCATATCCAGCTTTCCCATTACATGTTGTATTATATAGAATAGCTAGGGTTTCCCAAGCGAGAGTGAGTTTAGTTGAGATTATCAGCTTCTAACACTGCAAAATTCTAAGCACACGCAAGACAAGATCTGAGCAACCTTCCAAGAACTCATGAGTAAAATGCCAAGCACCCTCATGATGAAAAATCAGCCAGATGATCCACAAACTTATGATGAAGATAATGAGAGTTTTCAAATATTGACAATAGCTTCCCCTAGCCAGGTTATTGAAAATTGATCCTCATTTTAGATAAATCTAGATATAGACATTTGTTAATTATAATTACAAATAACCTTGAATTAGAAAAGAAAAGAAAAATCTGGAGATACGAAGAAAAAATTAGAAAGTTAGAGAAAAATCAAGAATTAGGACATGCGTGAGATTAGTAGAGGAATTATCTAGATAAATTAACATCAACAAAAAAATGAAGTCGGCTAAGTTTCCCGAAGTACAATAATTATATATATGTTAGTGTACTTTGTATTTAGTACATAGAATAAAAAATAAATATAGTTTTAATAGCAATCTCTCCCTCAAAACTTTCTCATATACACACACACCCACGTCCGCATATAACAAAATTCCAAAGTCTCTAATAAAGATTAAAGGACTTACCCATAGGGAAGTCCCTAAAGTATGCAAGTACCCAGAATCACATAATATTTTTTTAAACCAGTCATCATTGTCCAGGCCATATCGTTCCATAACTCCATTCTATGATTCTTCAAATATTATAGGCTCAATCAGTTCAGACCACATGTATGAGTTAAACTCATTCTTCAAATCTTCATTTGAAAGTAGTTGCTTAGATATTTTATCTTAAAGCTTAACCATTATATGCCACATGCACCACCTATGTCTAGTGCCAATGAGAACATGTTCAATGACAACTTTCATGCTGAGATTCTGATAGTGATTATCAAATTTGGTGGTGCGTCCATACACTGCACAAACTGAATTAGTAACCATGAAAATGATTCTGCATCCTCCCTGGATAGCAAACCAGCAGCAAAAGTAATCGGCTTGACGTGATTATTTTTCCCAGTGAACAATGCAAAAATCATGGAATACTTGCATAAAAATTACAAGAAATGCCTATTTAATTTCCTACAACAAGCATTAAATAACATGCCTTTAAGCATCATGAACAAATATTTACATCATCATCACTATGAATATAACTTCCTGCATTAATTGACAAAATCAAATATTATATGTTCGTATTATATATCGTGTCAAATGCAACGTCACCAAAAATGTGATAGTCCATCTTCGATACTGCATCACACAAGATCAAAAATTTCAATCTATCCTCAGGATTTAATTCAAACTCAAAAGTAAAGCCACCATATATTTCCTTCTTATGACGCATTTCATTCAGCATCATTTGAGCCTCTGACCCTTCGGCGTACACCTTCATGTCATGAGCATAGTTTTTTACTTCCATAATAGTACATCCCACACCATCATATCCACCTTTTAACTCATTCAATAGTTTAAATGTGAGTGTGGGGCCAACACTAGCCCTAGCATAATCAATTATAAAAGTTTGATGAACTAGGTCAATACTACGTTGTAGGCTCATGAAACGCTTGTGCTCGTCATTGACCATTTGGTGATTGTGTTTCTCCACGAATTGATTGATAAGGTATCCGCCACATCCATCCTCATGAAAATACTTGAATGCTATTTTTGCATTGCACTCGCACCTCTTTGATAATCGTCGACGTTTGTTTACAAACCTTGACGCGCATTATTTGGGTCAGAATCATTAATCCTCTTTTTGCCTTCACGATTACACACTATGTAAAACCATGTAATGACGTCGCGATATGATTTGGACCCATGTTTGCACGTGTCAAACCCCACTTCACGGGCATGAATTGTAAAACAACCATGTATCATCCAATGTCTTGAAGTTTTTTCCAACATGTGGCTTCAATTCTTTGGAACATACGGGCTTATATACAACTATATTTTAATATGATAAAAACATTATTAGATTTACTCAATTATTATGAATATAAAAATATCATTATGCATTCATAATATTATCATTATGCATATCACATATGGTCATCATACTATCCAGTTACGCTATACATATACTCGGCTACACTAACACATTACATGACATCATACATTAAATAAATAAGCATTATAAAAAAATGATCAAAAAATGTTAAATATACTATAGCATCAGAATTAATAGAAAGGACATGTCTTCTTCAACATTATCATTACGCATTGTTACAGTTGTCATTATACATTCAACATATGATCATCATACCATCCCTCATATACTCGGCTGCGCTAAACATATATGCGCTTAATAAATATTTAGAATATAATTCATATGTAGATATAGTAATGATGGGCTTACATACACATAATGATATACCATTTCTAAACATGATATACATGTACTAATATTTATAGTCATCGGTACCCCGACAAAAACCGACAATATACAATTTTTTTGTTGTTGTCGATAGCGCATAGACAACTAATGCAATATGTTCGCATGAAATC
The DNA here is from genome assembly GCA_034509125.1 of Monilaria moniliformis. Classification (NCBI taxonomy): domain Eukaryota; kingdom Viridiplantae; phylum Streptophyta; class Magnoliopsida; order Caryophyllales; family Aizoaceae; genus Monilaria; species Monilaria moniliformis. The sequence goes on from JAYDZE010243743.1 coordinate 6,349, forward strand.
ATACATTGAAACAAGTGATAACATACCTTGAGAGTGATTATCCACTTCCATTATTTAGTCACAGATTAGTAAAAACTCCCGAAAAGAGAATTTAATAGTCTACAACACCTTTGCGTTGTATTGAAAATTTGGTCGTATATTATGATTTGGATTGAAAATATGATGCAAATGAATAATGAAAAAAAATATTGATGTTATCTTATTTACGCCAACAGGTTTAATTACCAAATATATCTACAATCTAGATATATAACTACATATATATCATTCCATATAAAAAACATAAAAAAGAATATTGACGTGAAATTAGGGAGACGAAAACATAATAATTTTAAGACTCCAATAATAACCTTCTGATATATTAGTTAACAAAAAATGGGCTGCCACATGTTTCAATCACAATCGCCCAATATGTAAATCCAACGATTTTAAATATGTCTTAATTCCTGCAATAAAATTTCGTTCGAAAGTGAATACACCTCTATATATATTGATATAAATCACTATTATCATTGAAATTTGCAACCAAGAAATTGCAAGACATATCAATTCAATTAAAATGACGATTTTAATTTGATTTGACAAAGAAAAGAAAGAAAATCACTTTAATCACACAAAAAAACACGAAGGTTTATATAAAAAACTTCCACTAGAACAACGATTTTTAAATCAATCTTGAAAATAGTTTTTCCATTTTCTTTAAATAAATGGTGAAACCAATAAAAAAAACTTGAATTTGGATTTGCCAAAAAAAACTATTCAACAACTTTAAGATCCAGTTATGAACAGATTTCTGAAATAAGCTGTCACTTCTGCCCTTTCTCTTCCTTCGAATTTTTCAAAAAAAAATAAAATTGATACAAAATTTTTCTAAAAATAAGCAGCCATCAACTCTTGAAGGAAGCAAGATCCCAATTAAAAAAAAAAACGAGCTGCTTCGAGTAATGATCATCAAAAGGTTTACGCACATTTTTTTTATTAAAAATGCTCACTTAGACATTTTGTAGAACAAGGAATGTACATAAAATGTAGGATTTGAATGTTGATCATTATGATCTAGCTAATCTAATTTAAATGAACAACTTAATTCATCATCTCGCACAAATGTTGTCCATACAACATACGTGAGTCTGATTCATCAATGATTCCATCGGATGTTCGAATAACGAAGTAAAAAAAACAAAATTCATTGCGGCACTTTATCAAACAGATAGAGCTCACATGACCACATGCTTCCATAAAAATAGAAAAATGACATTTCTAACTAATCGAAGAAGCAAACGTATTAGAATCGAATCGTAAGATGGCTCTGATATCAATGATGAATAATGTATACGTATACACATACAATAACTTTGCGGAACTAACGGGGTTGACATAAATTTATCCGAATCGTTTGTATTAACGACTCAATATACTGATCAGAATTCGTAATCATGTACGCAGAAGATGAATTGCTTTCCACGACACTTTCCTCCAATAATAGATGAGAAAATAGAATGAGAATGTATGAGTTTCTTTTTGTTTGTGGTTTTGAGTTCATTGTCAATTGTTTTCCCTTAATCCTTAAAGGAAATAATTAGGTGTATATATAAGAGAATGACATAACTACCTCAAGTAGTTATTTTCCGAATAACACTAATCACCACGAAGTGGTTACTGTCCATAATGAGCGAATATAACCAACATCTCCCACTCGCACATAAATGGGCGAATATAACCAACAGTCTCAAATTTATCTATTTCATGTTACTAGTCTATATGCGTTTTAGGGCAGATTGTGTGTATTGCATGTGTTCAATTTCAATTATCATCATATGAGATCATTGATAGTTTAGGGAATTCCTTAATTGGAATGGCAATCCCCAAAAATTGGTATAAGAGCCGGATCATAGGCTTTGATCATTGGAATTAATTTTTGCTTTCATATGCTTGTTACAACTGTGCTTTTATTTCATATTTAGATTGCTGGTTATTTGTTTTCTACAATAATCATATGATAATTGGGTGCATTACATCCGTTTTTTTTTTTTCATTTTCCGTGGTTTTGTCGTTTTGGCATCTATTGCAAACCCACAGACGGGGGTTGGCTGTGGTTGACTATGTTTTTCGTTTTATTTTTCTTGTAAATTCATGTAATTTTTGACCAGAAATCTAATGAAAAGCAAAGAACGATGAAGAAAGAACGATGGTCGGGGACGGGCAACGGGGCTATGTGTAGCATAGGCCAACTCGGTGGGCCATGCGCAGGGTACCAAGGGGCACAACACTTGGCAGGCGTAGGGCAGGGCACCTGGAGGCAAACACAGCGAGGGCGGCAACGGGCGCAAGCACTGTGATGCAGATGGTCTGGATGCGTCGTGTTGTCGTTGAGGACACGCCAGTTCCATCAAAGATATTTGTAGTTCTCCACTCTCCTTTTACTAGAATTAGTATGGATAAGCAGGGGATGTCGATCCCACGAAAATTGGTTGCCTGCCTAGTTTGAAGGTATGTTTCAGTAGGTTGGCGATGCGTCACGCTTGCTATTTAAGTGAGAAACTAACTACCTAGAAACAAGGTTTATCTATCTATTAACTTTAATTTATCTTAACTAATCATGTTCAATAAAACTTAACTACACTTAGTGACCGAACTAATTTCTGAAAAGTAAAACAGATTCTGAAAAGTTAACTCTCAGGTGCTCTAGGTGGCACTATGCAGGGTGGTACTATGTACTAAGGCTGAGACAAATTCAACAAACAATTTTTTCTTTTACGGATGTGAATGCAAGGCATGTGGTCCCCCTACCATACTTGGCACAAACTGATTACAAAAAATTGATGTACGAATCGGGACCATTCCTACTCACCCCTCTCTATCCCCTCTAAAGCCTATAGCTTAGTATCAGAAGTTACGGCGTTGCTGGACTAGATTTCCGATGAGGTTCATCCTCTTATTAAACCTAAATGCTCAAAATTATGACTACCAAAATGCTTAACGTATGCGTGCTACCTTACTTACTTCAACTACTGAAACGCATGAAAAGAAATTAACATAGCAAAAACATTCGAACACAAGACTAAGTATGCTAAGATGACAAACATGAACATCTAAACTACTCATAGAACTTAACCACAATTTGCAACTTCAATTCCTATTATCTAACATTAAACAAGGAGACTTACACTACACATAAACTTAAACTACGAAGCAACAAAGATTCAACATATAACATTTGGAACACATAAGACTACGCTATTCAAACAAATTCACAACAAGATTTAACCAACATAAGTTAACTACAAAAATTTAAAGCATAGAGAGAAACGACAAATCTTGCTTACAAACTCACTAACTACAAAATAAAAGATAACTACCTGCATAAAGTGTTCAATGTTTCAACTTCTTAACAGGTGACAGAATGAAGGGCTTAAGCATTTGCGGCTAAGGATCAGAGCTGGGTAAAACTTGAGGAATGAGGTCGCTCTCTGGGAACTAAATGGCAACTCTCTACGTCTTCTGCATCTCTGTACCGGGAACTCCAACACTTAGGATTATTCTGTGGTGTGTGAACTTGTGTAACCGAACTCTCTCGCTTTTGACTTCTCCCTCGTTTATATATCCAACTCTTAGGGCATGTACGAAAATTTTTCCTGTGCCCGCGTCCTCACTATCATTATTCTGTTGCAACGCTAGCTTCCTTAAGTGTAATATTCTCAAAGCATCTTCGCACATGATCCTGCCTTCTTTGACACGTCACATGGCCAGCTCACTGGTCTTCCATGCTTGTGACTTCAATCTTCAACCTTCTACCACCTGCCCTTGCTTAACTCAAGCCGAACTCTCAACATTTTATGTCTTCCTGCGCCAAGTATGCACCTTTCGTGTAGATTATATCATGTTTTTCTTAACTTTCAACCGGATTGAACGGTCATAATCTGGCCTGATCAAACCTCATCTCCCGACTCAATAAAAGAAAAGAAAAGAAACAGACTCAAGAAACACGAAACGTGGAAAGAAAACATAGACTTAAGAACAAAATCACTAGCATCTAGACTTTAGCAAGAAAACTAGGCAGTTGACATGCGGTAAATTTGGTTAACACTTAGATCAAGAGCTGACCTTAATTAATGTATGGTTCTCTCTCAATTCCTCTCAGGTAAATTCCCTCATGAAGATTTTTTTCAAGCATAATTAGAGATGTTTTGCAGTCGAATCATGGATCAGAAATGTCTTAATTATTAGGACGTAACAGGGCTAAGTGTTTATTTTAATGGGATGGGCCCTAACGGTTTTAGGTTTGATTTTACTTGATCCTGGCAATATTCCACTTGGGGCATGCATCTTGCTTGGGCAGTCTGAAGGTGTTCAAATAGGGTATTTCTTTTATGATTGCTTGATAGCATTTTCTTTTCACCTTACTTTTCTCATTCTCATCGTAGTTTTTTGCTGTTTTGATCTTTTGCCTTTTTTGCACGTTTACTCAGCCCAGTGTATTGGTATTCTGATTATCTTTTGTGCATTTTTTTCTGGTTAAGGAACAAATAGAATTCAAGCTCAACAATGCTTCTAGAGATTTTACTTAGGTGATGATTCGAAAGGATTAGACTCAAGTGGTCACCCTATGCCTCTCATAATCCTCCACTTTTCTTGACTTTGGAATATCTAAATTCTGCTTTCTATCTATATCTCTCAAAAAAAAAAATCGTGGAAACTGCTCCACTTGGCTCAATTCTCTCCTTTGAGTAGGGTAATGCATTACTTAAGGTAGTCTGTCATATTCTAATTAATCAGATTTTTCAACCAAATTATTAGGTTCCTATAAACTGCCTAATCTATTGGTGGTTATACTAGTGATGACTACAAGGTCAGCGGACAATTTCACCCTCCTCACACTTGGACGAAACAAGGTGTGTCCAAGGTGCGGGATGAAACTGCCAGCTAGACAAAACAAACAAACAACGACAAACAACAACAAGACTCAATGACTAAAAACCAAAGAAAAGAAAAAAAAAACTAGGCTTGAGTTATAGCTGGTTACCGGTTGCGCCTTCTTCGACGTGCATGTGTGGGCTTTGATGAACTAGGTCTGTTGAGATGTATTGTAGCTTGAGTTCCTTCTTCATCTTCTTCAGCTTGTATGCTCTTCGCTGCACTAATAGGTGGTGTTGTTTTCTCTTCATCTCTTGTGGCTCCCTCGGGTGGTACGACTGGCTTTTGGACCATGTTCCACATGTCCATCGTAAAGGTTCCAAAACTTTTTTTCAATAAATGGATCGCTTCTTCCAAGCTCTTAATCTGTCTTTTTTGCTGCGCCAGCAACTCTTCCATTCCCTTCACCCTCTTTGCCAAGTTGCCAATGTTTATATCCATCAGCTGGGCAGTCTGCGGGTCCTATACAATGGTGCTTGGTGCAACGTTCGAGGATAGGATGAGCTATCCTGGCGTATAAAACTGAGGTGCTCAATCGTGCACTACTAATACCAGCGTACCTCGGAAAAAATTAAAGTCAAAGGGAGACGGTGGTGGACACAATTCAAGACATAATTCATCTGGCAACTAGAACTCATAATTCCTTGAAATGTAAGCACTTAAAACATGGCAAAGGGTAACATTCCATGTGGGGTGCGAGCAAATTAACTTGATCTGATAAACCAACCAAAATTCGAGGTCTACTCTATTTCCTCGGTGCATACTCCAAGTTAGATACAATTCTGCTATGGATAGACGGTTGAAACAAGTTGTTTGACCTAGCAAGTTATAAGCAAGATAAGTTTTGCACATATGCAAGACTAGGTCAGAAAGTTGGTGGGGACAGGATTGAATTACCTTGAAAGGTCCGGCTGTAGGGTGAGTTGACCAAGCATCTTGGTGGTCGAACAGTAACGAGTACCGATTCAGCACTCCTTTCTTAGCCGCCTAAAACTCGTAGTCCTTCGGCTCTTCCATGATCATGATTCCTAATCTTACATTCCATTCTAAAAGAGACATCTCATAGTGCTCACCAAACAGTTTAAAAGCAATAGAAATTTCTTCCAATACAAAATTTGTAGTAAATTTAAAGGATTTGAAAAATTCATCAGCCAAAATCCTACGGACATCAACAACAGGCGTATCTAACAACCAAGCAAACTCAACATCATGAAAATACTTGAAAAAAATCCTCTTTGACATCTAAAGTGTTCAAAGTTGCAAGATCGAGAAGTTGTCCCACCTGATACTCCTTATCGAGTCGGGCGGTTACCTTTCCAGCGACAATTGGTCGGGATAGTGTTGGATCTGCGATATGAGCTCCAAGTTCAGCTCCACCCTCTTCTCGCAAAACTTCCTTACCCTTTGGTCCTCACACTTATTACTTTCCATGTTCATTTGCTTAACAACCTAACAAGCCTTGTGCTCCAACTCGACTGGTAGGTGGCACATCTTCCCAGACACCAAGCGATACGACGATTTATATGCGGTTCAATATGCCCAAAGTGCATCATCGAACCGCATGCTCGAGTACTTCCTTTAGGCTCCTACAGTTTTTTCCAAAATATTTATGATCTCTCGGTTTGACACCTCGGCTTGACCATTTGCTTGGGGGTGGTATGGGCTAGAAAATCTATGGTGCACTCCGTACTTTTTGAGTAGGATTTCAATCTGTCTAATGGAAAAATGCATTCCTTGGTCACTGATTATTGCCATTGGGATTCCATATCGACTGAAAAAGGTGAATTTGAGAAACATCGATACTTCCTTCACCTCTTTGATCCTGGTAGCCTTTGCTTCCACCCACTTTGATACGTAGTCCACAACAAGCAATATGTAGCTATTCCCATAAGAACTTGGGAATGGGCTTATGAAATCCATTCCCCATACGTCGAACACCTCACACACTATCACGGGCATCTGGGGATTCTCATATCTTCGGGAAATTCCTCCCATCATTTGGCACATTTCACATTGTTTTCAAAATAAGTGCGCGTCACGGTGAAAATTGGGCCAATAGAATCCGCTTTCCAATATTTTCCGTGCCGTCTTCATTGCTCCAAAGTGACCTCGACATGAATAAGAATAACAATGTTCAAGCACACTCTTTGGGACACATCTCGAAATTATCTGGTCCACCCCTACTTTCAAGAGGTAGGGGTCATCCCATAAATAGTACTCACTCTCACTTTTCAGTTTCATCATTTTTGCTTTGTTGAGGAGTTCGTTAGGTGGCAGCTAGCCAGTTGACAGGTATTTGGCTAGATTCGCGTACCATGGTTCCCCTATCGCATTCTCCTTTTCTAGACTACTCCAAATTTGACCACTTTCATCTTCTCTCAACCTTTGTTGGTTGACCATATACAAGTGTTCTTCGGGGAAAGTTTCCCGGATGGGCTGTTCATCTCCTTGGTCAACCATTCTACTAAAGTGGTCTGCTACTTTGTTCTCGGCTCCCTTCTTATCTTTGATCTCCACATTGAACTCTTGTAGTAGCAATACCCACCGTATTAGTCTAGGCTTCGATTCTTTTTTGCCTAGCAAGTATTTGAGTGCTGAGTGATCGGTATAGACCACAACCTTTGAACCTAGCAAATACAGCTGGAACCTTTCAAAAGCAAAAATTACGGCCAAAAGCTCCTTTTATGTTATGTCGTAGTTCATTTGGGCTTGACTCAGGGTCTTGGAAGCGTAATGTATAACATGGCTTTCATTTCCTACATTCTGGCCCAAAACAACTTCAACGACATAGTCACTCGCATCGCACATGATTTCAAAAGATAGGTTTTATTCTCGCCCTTGCATGACCGGTGCGCTGGTCAACTTATACCTCAATGCTTCAAAGGCTGCTTGGCATTGTTCATTAAACTCAAATGGAACATCATTTTGGAGAAACCGAGTGAGTGATCGGGCTATGTGGGCAAAATCTTGGATAAACCTTCGGTAGAATCCCTCATGGCCTAAGAATCGTCGGACCTCCGTCTGATTTGTTGGGTAGGGTAGTTGAGAAATAACCTCTACCTTTGCCTTGTCAACTATAATCCCCTCTTCAGACACCAAATGTCGCAGCACTATCCCCCTATTCACCATAAAGTGACATTTTTCATAGTTTAAAACCAAATTCATTTTTTACATCTTGCCAACACTGCATCCAAGATGATGTAGGCATCTCTCAAAGGTTTCTCCATAAATGGTGAAATTATCCATGAAGATCTCCATACATTCCTCGATCAATCTGAAAAGATACTCATCATGCATCGCTAGAAGGTCTCGGGTGCGTTGCACAACCCAAACAACGTCCGTCGGTAGGCATACTTTCCAAATGGACAGGTTAAGGTGGTCTTCTCTTGATCATCAGGATTCACAAAAACTTGGAAATAACCACTACACCCGTCCAAAAAACAAAAGAACATTATTAGTTAACCTTTCCAGCATTTGGTCGATGAAAGGCAGGGAAAATGATCCTTACGAGTTGCGGCATTCAACTTGCGGTACTCAATACACATACGCTAACCAATTACTAGGCGTGTTGGTACTAGCTCATTGCGCTCATTCACCACCACTTATATGCCAGACTTCGTGGGCACCATGTGTATCGGACTAACCCATTTACTATCTGAGATAGGGTAAATGATACCCATGTCTAACAACTTCAAAATCTCCTTAAGCACTGCCTCTCGCATGTTGGGATTTAATTTCCTCTATGAGTCTCTTTGGGGTTTGGCATTGTCCCCCAGATGGATATAATGCATACATATATCCGGGCTGATTCTCATAAAGTCGGCTAATGTCCACCTAATGGCCTTCTTGTGCTTGCTTAGCACTTGAATCAATTGTTCCTCTTGCTCCGAGTTTAACTTGCTATTGATGATGACTGGTTGAGTTTCCTTCACTCCAAGGTACACATACTTCAGTTCTTGCGGAAGAGGTTTGAGCTCCAAGGTTGAAGATTTTTCCTATTTCTCTTCTGGATCAACTTGACGCTGGCAACTGGGCAACTTGTCAGTTCCCTCCTTGGTGCCAGGCCTTGTCACAATGCAAAGCGTCAATATCTTGATCAGTAAATCATTGCGAGTTTTGCAATTTGCTCATCCCCTCGGCCTCTAATTGAGAAATGATGTTGAAATATTCCTCATTGCTCATCTGAAAAAATTCAGTCTCAAGATGGCCTTGGACTAATGGATCAATAGCATCCATAGACTAGGCATTCTCAATGTCCATGGGCCTTTTCATAGCTTTGTCAAGATTGAAAGTATACTTATCACCATGATAATCCAAGTAAATTTTCCCATCAAACACATAAATTATTGTTTTTGTTGTTCTATAAAATGGTCTTCCTAATAAAACTCCACTGGAATCACTAGGCGTGGTTTCATTCATTTTTATCACATACAAATCTGTTGGGTATAAAAACTCATGCACTTTAACTATAACATTTTCTAGCACTCCCTCAGGACATATGCAACTCATATCTGACAATTGAATCACTACCCTAGTCTCAATCAATTCCACTCCAGTCAAGTTGTTATACATAGACAAAGGCATGACATTTATCGAAACTCCTAAATCACAAATAACATGTTCAATAAAGACATCCCCTGTCACTATGAGCAACGAGAACGTACCTGGATCTACGCTCTTTGTTGGAGGTTTGTTCTGAATGATGGCCAACACGTTCTCCCCGATAACAATCTTCCCTTCTCCTTTGGATTTCTCAGCAATGAAGTCCTTGACAAACTTGCCAAGAGGGGGATTCTCAAAGCTTGAAGTAGGGGTAGATTTATCTCGAGCTTGCTGAATATCGTCATGAAGTCGACGGGGTTCTACTTAGGCTTCCTTTTGTTCAAACGGCTAGGGTAAGGTGGCACACTTTTTGCTTCCAGCTTGGATGACTTGCTTGCTTTTGCTTCACCGCTTTCTTGACTTTTGTCCTGGCCCGCTAGGACTAGTTCACTGGGCAGCGGATGGCTGTCCATTTCACTTCCTTTTGACTTTTCTGGGGAATCTTCTCCCTTAGGACCCTCTACTTCCAATCCTGATCTCAATGTGATCTTGTTCACATTTTCCCTATGCGGCTGTTAGACTTGGGCGAGAATTCTGCCCTCATTTTCTCTCAACTCATTCATTGCCAACGCCAACTGAGTCATTTGCCTGGTCAGGGACTCCAGGCTAGCCTTCCGCTCCTTTTGGGTGTCTTGGACTATATGCACAATATCATTGTTTGATTGGAGATTGTTTTATATAAACTGTTGTGAATTTATAAGTTCTCACATCATGTCCTCAAGACTTCGGATAGGCCTTGGCTGCTTTGGTGTGGGTAGTTGTTATGGGGTAGGAAATTTCTATGATAAGGTGGATGGTAAGGTTGGTGTTGATTTTGGGAAGCTTGATGATTTTGCTAATTTTGGAAAGAAGGATGGTTATTTGGGGCTTGATTGTTTTGATTTAGTTGAATTGGTTGATTCGGCTCTGCCCACCTAAAGTTGGGGTGATCTCTCCAGCCTGAATTGTAGGTGGGTGCGAATGGGTCCCTCATCTGCCCTTGATTAAGCCAATTAGCTACAGCATTAGTTTGAACTATTGTGTCAATTTCCTCCATTTTGTAGTAGGGCGAAGTGTGGCATTGTTTCCCGCATGCTCCACAATCTTCATCGGGCATGGGATTCCTCACAATGTTTTCCACCACCGTGGACAACATTTTTTCCAACTTGTTGATTTTAGCCTCGATATTTTCTTCCAACTCCTCCGTGCTCGAACTGGCATGCACTGCCCTTTTTAATAGTCTAGCGTGCAGCTCCTCGTACTCCATTGTTGCACTTCTTGCTTCACTAACTCTTCTTGTTGGGAAACCTCCCCCACTTGAAGAGTTGGCCGAATTCTTTGATCCACAGTCATTCTTTGATAGAAATATTGAAGGAGATTGCCTTTGGATAACTTATGATTCGGGCAGCTATCCACCAATATTTTTAATATTCCCTAGTATGTGTTCATAGACTCATCGAATCCTTGTTGTACCTCACTAATTTCCTTCTTAAGTGAATTTGTTTTCGTAGCTGGAAAGAAATACTCAAGAAAAATCTTCTTTATCTCCGGCCATGTTTCTATAGATTTGGCTGGCAAACTCGTGAACCAAGCGTTTGCCTCGCCCGACAGAATGAATGGTAACACTGCAAGGCAGAATTGCTCTTCGGTCACCCTTCCTGGGTGCTTTTGTATACGACACATCTTAATGAATTCACTCAAGAAGTTCTATGGATCTTCATTCTTCTTCCCATAAAACTTGGGAAGCACATTCAATAATGCTAGCTTGATCTCGATGGGTGCCATGCTTTCGGGAAGCTTTATGGGAATCGGGGGATCATCCGTAAGATGACAAGCGAGGTACTTTACACGTGAATCTTCGTCTCGGTCTGCCATTCTTCCATTAGGATTCTTCACTTGGTTTGGAACCAGCACTAACTCCTATTCTTCTTCTGATGCTGAACCTTCAGATAGGGCAGCGTACAATCCGACTTTATCCTTGGTTAAGTCTCGCGCTCTTTTCAGCCTCTTCTCGGTTCTTTTGATTTCAGGATCGGAAAGCAGTTGCAGACGGAAAGACCTGCTCATAAACTAAAATGGGAGAAAAAAGGAAAAAAAAAGGAAAAAGACAGATAGATTGGAAAAGATATTTACAGGAAACACACTTCAAACTACAAACTATGCCAATCCCCGGCGACGACGCCATTTGATGCGGATGGTCTGGATGCGTCGTGTTGTCGTTGTGGAAATGCCTGTTCCGTCAAAGATATTTGTAATTCCCCACTCTCCTTTTACTAGAATTAGTATGGGTAAGCAGGGGATGTCGATCCCACGAGGATTGGTTGCTTCCCTTGTTTGAACGTATGTTTTAGTAGGTTGGCAATGCCGCTAGTCTTGCTATTTAAGTGGGAAACTACCTACCTAGAAACAAGGTTCATCTACCTATTAACTTTAGTTTATCTTAACTAATCGTGTTCAGTAAAACTTAACTACATTTAGTGACCGAACTAATTTTTGAAAAGTAAAACAGATTCTAAAAAGTTAACTCTCAAGTGCTCTGGTGGGACTATGCAGGGTGGTACTATGTCCTAAGGCTGAGACAAACTTCAACAAAAAAAAAATGCTTTAAAGGTTCTGAATGCAAGCCATGTGGTCCCTCTACTACACTTGGCAGAAACTGATTACAGAAAATTGATGTACGATTTGGGGCGACTCCAACTCACCCCTCTCCATTCCCTCCAAACCCTATAGCTTAGGATCAGAAGTTATGGTGTTGTCGGACTAGATTTTCGGTGAGGTTCCTCTTATTAAACCTAAATGCGCGAAATTAAGACTACCAAACTGCCAAACGTACGCGTGCTAGGTTGGGCGGATCGAGGTGCTTCAGTCCCTTGGCCTTCGGCGGCGCATGGTGAAGCCAAAATCGAGCTTCTCGACCAACGATATGTTCTGAACGAGACATGAGATTCTTATGGAGATTTTGCACAAAAATTATGGGTTACCAAGTCATCTGGAACAAGTTTGGTCCATAAAATATGTGTGGAAGTATCGGTAGGCCGACATGGGTTGCGTCATATCACACGCAGAGGATTTTTGTTGAGGTTTTGTTGTGATTTTTCTCGAAAAATAATGGTCCTTAATCTTAGTGGGATCTTGATAGTCGGGAACCGTTGTGTGCATATGGTTGAAGGCCGAGTAATTGGTTCCCAACGTCCGCACGATGGTCATCCTCGACCAAATTTGATTTCTCGATGGGATAACATGGTTTTGGCAAGATTTTTCTCGGTCAAGAGACCATTTTGGACCATGTTAACTAAAGTTAATCGACAGTTTATGCATGAAAAATGGTTTTGGCACGACGAAGCACGTAGGCACGGGCGACGGGCGACGGGCGATGGGCACTGGGCGTTGAGCGCATTGGCACCTGGCAGCGCCCAGTAGCGCCTGGGTACCCAACGCTGGAGCATGCAGTATGGGCGAAGGGAGGCGATTGGCAAGTAGGGATCGACCATGCTTGCAGCACGGGCGATGGGCGACGGAGCTAGGCACGAGCGCCAGCAATGCTCGGCACCCGACGCCCGAGTACGTTGCACTCAGCGGATCGGCCAAGAATTGGAGCCGACGGGCTGGACGGCTGTGTCTAGCAACACCCGGTAGTGGCACCCTGCAGCAGCTCCTGGCAACCGCGGACGAAGAGTTCACGGCGGCGGCGATTCCTGTCAGTGGATGACACGACGGTGGATATTGTTTGCATAAGATTAGCTAGATCTATCTAAATCCAATCTAATATATTTAAAATTGCTTAATATTGTTAGTCTTTCATAATTATCTAGTTTGGATAATATTTTTTTTCATAAAATGGGTTATAATTATCATTTTATTTCGTATTTATTCTTATTTTAAGTGGATTTATCTGCATTATCTACTTATGTGATAATTATGTGCAAAAACCATTTTTTCAAAAATGACTTAAGTGATAATTACAATTATTTTTATTTCTTCAAAAATTATGTAACATCCCTAAAAAGGGGTTAGTCGGAATAGTGATTTTTCCGATCGTCGAACAAGGGTTTCGACGATAATTTGAAATAATTGAGTAAATAAATTAAGATGAAT
>JAYDZE010243854.1:0-19938 GCA_034509125.1 Monilaria moniliformis
CGCGGTATACTGAAATTCATACCGTTACCGTACCGTAAACTTTCGGTACGGTATCATACCTTACCGAAATTTACGGTTTACCGAAATTTCGGTATTTTCGGTATTTTTTCGGTACGATAAGTCCGGTATACCGGTATTTTTCCCCACCCCTAACCAAAAATAGTCTCGTTCTATCTATGGAAAATGTCTCACAACACAATACCCTTTAACATCAATCTATTTACAACTAATACAACTAGGACCCATCACTTTTTATCTCTCCAACCATTCTCCATCTCTCTCCTACTTTATTAATAACTTTTCTCTCTTCAATCACTTTTTCTCCCTATTTCTCTTGCTTTACCAATTGTACATTAAAATTCGTGCCGTATTTTTAGTGGACGGGGGAGTATTTAAAAGAGACATTTATTCATGAAGGGAGAGAGTAAATGTGTGTCATGTTGGTGTGCTCATAAAGCGCGTAGAAGAGTTGAAATCATAAGCCACCAATCTCTCAAACCCAACAAAGAAACGCATCAAAAAACATAACCAAAAAGAGAAAGAGAAAAAGAAAAAGAAAAAGAAAAAGAAAAAGGCAGCAGCTGCAAACAAAACCCTCTCAAAAGCAACCCTCAATTTCAATTCAATTCAACTCAACCATCCCTCAAAATCAACAATAAATCCATCTCCGATACATGGCGGACTCTCCCGCCGGAGAATCCCCACCGCCACCGGCGCCGGAGTTCGAGCAGCGCTTCAATTCGACGCTGCTGCTCCGCCTCATGAGCAAGCGGCGGACCTGGGTTTGCCTCTTCGTCTCCGTCTACACTCTTCTGCTCTTCCTCTCGTGGAATTTCCTTAAATCCGTGCTCTCCTGGTACGAATTCGAGTCGTCGTCAGCGGCGGCGGAGGCGTCGGGGTGGCCGGCGCTGTACGCGTCGGCGCTGCTCGGGGTGGCGTTCGGCGTGTTGTCGATGGTGGCGGCGCTGGCGGTGGCGGTGCCGGCCACGCTGGTGACGTGGATAACCGTGCTGGTGCTGCTCACCTTCTGCGGCAAGCCGAGGAAGACGCTGGTGGTGGAGGGGAAAAAATTGACGGCGGAGATCACCGGATTTGTGGTTAAGGTGTTGATCAAGGAAGGGAATCTCGTCGCCGCTGTTTGTGCTGTGCTTGGATATTTCGCCCTTGTTAGGCATAGGGAAAATGGCGGTGGGCCTCTTGATTTTCAATGAAATTTGCCCAAAGATTTCAATTTTTTTACTATTTTTGTAACATTTATGTAATATATAATCTCAAGTTTTATCTCAATCTATGTCTAATTCTGAAAGCTCTTTGTGGAGCTATCTGATTATTCAAAGAGCTTTTTTGGGGGGTGTATGTTTATGGCTAGGGCTATGACTCTGGCCATTTTTGTGACTGTAAATATATTGTTGGTAATTGTCTCTTGTGCTTGTGCAAATCTCTATTTGTGGAACGGAAGGTGACAGTCTCTGAATTTGTTCTTTGCCAAATTCAATTCAAGAACCTTCAAAGGTTGAGCAATTGTATTCCTCAAATAGCCAAACACGTCCCATTTCTAAGCTTCCGAGAATAATATTGATATCGTGTTCATCAATACACGTGAATTTGGCAAATTATGATACAACAACATTTGTACATGCATATTTACGCATATGTGTAAATCTAAGCTAGTAATAACTTATTTAGTTCTGCTTCATCCATGCCCATTAACACTGCAAGAAGGCTAGAATGGTCACTTTTCCTTTTCTTGGATGCATCACAAACTTGGGAATCCATCTCTATTTCAACTGCTTCTGCTACTGCTTCTGTTGCAGCATCCGATTCTTTTCTTTCTTCCGGAGGTGGGCGTGACTGCTCGTCGTCTTGCTCAGGAAAAGAGCTTTGTTTGTCGGTTACCAGACACCGGGACCTGAGGTTGACGACGTCCTCGTTGCGATGAGCATATACAACACCTAAAAACACAAAGAAGAAGTGGTTTGGTGATCCTGCACATCATCAAGACTTGTTTGTGGAAAGCAGGAAGCAAACTCACCGAGATCTTCGAGCGTTGGCTTCGCCTTCGTTCTTCTTCCACCCATAGGCTCGGATTCCACAGACGACGTTTCTTGCGGAGGATCATCAAAATAGATCCCTTGCTTGTCATGGACTCCCACAATGTTGCTGGTGAAAAGCTTATCAGAAAGATCTCGGAATAGATTGCAGATCCCGAACAGCTCGCCTCGAAACTCCTTCGAATCCTTCAGAAGCAAATTCATTTGAAATGAGTATGAGAGTTTTATATGAAAGTGGAATAGATCGTTTACCTGCACGCCTTCAAAATATCGCTTCTCCATCTTGCCTGCAACGGCAATATTCGAGAGCTGCTGCTTATACACCTGCCTAGTGTAGACGAGTTCCTCAAGAGAACCGGCTGAGAGAAGACGGAAAACAGTTACATGCCGCTTCTGGCCATAACGGAATGACCGATCTTGCGCCTGCAAATCCTGAGCAGGATTCCAGTTTGGGTCAAAAATCACCACCCGATTTGCACTCACAAGGTTTAGCCCTAGCCCACCGGCTCGAGTGGATATGAGAAACACCTGAATTCAGAAAAAAATTCCTAATAAATATACAATCAAAATTGCAGAAATACAAATCTCAGAGTTAGGTGAGCAAAAGGGACCTGTTTACTCGGACTTGAGTTGAAGTCATCCACAAGAGACTGCCGTAGACTAGTTGGAGTTGAGCCATCTAGTCTCGAAAAGCTATAGCCTTTCCGTATTATGAACTTTTCGAGTATATCCAGCATCCTGCAAGACACGATATCAGTTGGCAAGCGCAACCACCCCCCCCCCCCACCAAAAAAAAATAATAATAAATAAACCTTAGTTTTTCTACTAGGCAAAAACTCGTATACATCCGCATATACGGTGCAACCACCCCAATCAGGATTTATTAGTCCCTAGTTAGAGTTTATTAACCACAATTAGGATTAATCATGGCGGATGCACCGTGCAACCCAATGCACTGGAGTGTGCCAACTATGATTGTCTTGTTAATCACAAATTCAAAATTACAACAAATGTGGAAACATATATACACAATAGTGAAATACAAGTTCAAGAACTGCAAAGCAATGATGATGCAGAAAAAATATAGTATTAACCTCACTGAATAACTGAAGAGAAGAATCTTATCGCCCATCGAAATCCAGGAGTGCATTAATCTCTCCAAAGCCCTCATTTTTCCACAGTGCCTAACGTCGCTGAGGCCCATGAAGCTGCCACTCTGGCTGGCGCTGCCTCCTACTAGATCAATGTCGGTGCTGAATACAGCAGAAGCAAATTCAGCATCCTTCATTTGCTTATCATGGTCATCCTTCGGGCTAGGTTTGATGAGCTCTAGATGGTTGCTTATCTGTAAAATATGTATTATCAAGTCAGCATCTCACGAGACGAGTAAATTAAAGTGCACGAACGAAGCCTAGTAAAACAGATACCTGCTGGAGCTTTACCAGGCAAGGGAGAACGAGGCAAAAAGGGCACGAGTCACAACCTTCGGGGTTGTCCTTATGAAGATAGGGCCAAATCATACCGTTTGGAACCGTTCTTTGACAACATTCAGCTTGTTTGAGAGGGCTGCCGCAACTGCACGGCAAGTCCTTGTTGATGAGGCACTGAATGTCAGGTAGCCGCAGTATCCTCTGGTAAACCCGTTTTTGCAACTCACTCATTGCACAAAACACGACATTATCTTCCTTTCCCATCATGAGATGCCCTATGGTTTCGTCTTTTGTCCTTCTGAGCATATACTTTTGGAGCACTGACACTAAATGCTGTTTCCGCTCATCAGCAATTTGAACAAACCGTTGTGGAGCACTCGATCTCTGACCGTGCTTGAGAGGTTCATCGTAAAATTCACGGAAGTGCTCCCGTGTCCCCAAGCCACCAGGGGCCACCAAGTCAAACAGATTGAATAATTCCATTATCTTGTTCTGCATCACAGTTCCTGTGAGACCATAACGCTTCAGTGTCTTAATCTTCATACATTCTGTATATAGCTTCGACTTCTCATTCTTAAGCCGGTGTGCCTCATCAACAATAAGAATCTCCCACTGGATATTAGATAAAATGCTTCCTTGTATTCTATACGTGTCGAAGCTGGTAATGATAATCTCAACGTCATCTGCTTTTAGTTTGTCGATTACTAAATCCCGATTCACGCCATGGTAAACAGCAACACTAAATGGGGACCATTTGGAAAATTCACTTTCCCAATTAAGGATAACAGAACTAGGGCATATGATTAGCACAGGACCCTTCTTCTCTACTCGATTTCCATTGTGAGATGTTAAAACAGTATCCAATTCATCCGAACCTTTCCCATACACAGCAGCCAAGAAAGCAATTGCCTGAATGGTCTTTCCCAATCCCCTGTTGCAGGCATTGATGGAATCCATAAAAGGAAACATAGATGCAAATAAACTTATCAACGTCGAGGAATGAAGCAATATCATTAAGAATATAATTTGTAGCAAACCATAGAGCACATTACACATACTTTACATATATATACAGTAGATAGCACATTACACATACTATACACATACTTTACATATTTATACAGAAGTGCAGAATCAAACCAGAGAGCACATTACACATACTTTACATATATATACAGAAGATAGCACATTACACATACTATACACATACTTTACATATTTATACAGAAGTGCAGAATCAAATCATTTTTCATAAACACACATTGTTCAAAAATTACATTAGAAGACAATTCACAATCTTATTAGCTATAATTAAGCATTATCCAGCACACTCTTCCCAGAAAAAAAGAAAACGAGAAAAAAGAAGAAAAAAAGAAAAGAAAAATAAGAACAATAATTTACACAAACATATATGAAAGGCAAGAGAAGTTAACTTACATATCATCTCCAAGAATTCCTCCATGGTTGTTCTTGTACAAGTTATACAAAAACTTAACCCCTTCTCTCTGATGTTCCAAAAGTCGACTATTAATCGACGCTGGAATCTAATAAATGTTATACAGAAACCACAATTCATCGTAAAAGAAATCAAAATAGAAATCAAAATAGAAACCTAAATCACTTCAAAAAAGAACAAATTTATTCAATTTTTAGTGAAGTGGAAAATTTTTATTATAAATAAATGTGAGCTCGGGAAATCACCTGCACAGCGGGAATTTCACCGGGCAATGACAGAGGAAGCGGTTCATAAGGTCCGGTGTGATCGAACGAGCGAAAAGACTCCAATTTGACATCTCTAGGTCGAATTTCCGCTTCTTTCTCCTTCTCCTCGCATTTACAATTTCTGCTTCCGGCGTTCAAATTGGGCTCCGGTTTCGAGATTTTGAGTTCGTTTGGCGGCGAGAAATCGGCGCCATCTTTGAGGCGAAGAAGTTGGCGGGAAAGTGAGGATTTGGGAGGTTTTCTTGATGGAACTGAGGGGTCAAAACCTAGAGAAATTTGCGACGAGGATGAAGATTGGGACGGGGTTAGAGTGGATTTGCAGGGCTTCAGCGCCTCCTTGAAAGCGTTCAATGACATGGGAAATTGGAATGCTGAAAGTTATGGGTGTGATTCTCCGATTTCAGTGCATGCTTTGCTTATTCGGTGGAACCGCCATCGACTTCTTGAAAAAGCTTCCTATATATATTTTCATATGACAATTTAATATTTTTCCCTTAGAAATTGAATTTTTATGCAATTAATTATAAAAAAATAAACAATAGATCAAATGTAGCACAATTTTATAATTAAAAAGGTATAAAACCCATATAAATTGAAAAACATCATTTCCTCAAAAAAAAATATTAAAACTGAAAAATCTTATATGCAGTTTTTTTTTGAGTTAATCTTATATGCAGTTCAGAAAGGTTTTACGTATCTTTTCAGTAAAATATTTTGAAATAAAAGATCATTTTGGAATTCTAAATACTTTTTTTATTAAATAGGAGAGTCTTGTATTGAAAGATACTCCAACACCAACAAAATTATGTTGTACAAACGAATACATCAGCAGAGTTCAACTTATATACAAAACTATATAGAATCATAAAATACAAACCTTAAATGAGTATCTACAAAGTAATTCTAATTCAAATTCCTTCGTCGCCGATACAAAATAAATAAATTATAATTCAAATTTACCAACCGCAACTGTAATCTATATAACTAACCAAAATAATTCAGTATATATGAATGCTAATTGGGATTAATTTGAGTGGAAAAAAAAAAAGAGCTAATTGTTTGTAAATTAATCGTCATATTCTGATATTGCATATCCAACTTTAGAAAAATTGCATGGTAATCACTGAAGTATTAATTTAACCCGATTTTGCTATGGCTTAGGATTCCAACCGAACTTAATGCTAACATGGAAACATGGAGAAAACATATCATAATTGTTGTTGCTTACACATAACTAAATGAGTTTTGATTTAGCAAGTTCTATTGTTGCACATCCGATTTTGAATATGAGTTCTAATTTACCTTCAGAAGTCATACCTACAACGACAGATCTCACTAAGTTCAATATTTGCAATTTCTAAGAGGGAGTAGGAATCATTCAAGGGAAATAATCACAAACTTTCCAGTGTGAACGTCTCACAGTGAGTTTTTTCATTGATATATGGAATTTTGAATCTTGATCCGTCTCGGGATAAGACAGTCTCGGCCAGACTCCCCTAGAGAAAATATAAAATAAAATTAAAAAAAAACAAAAAAAAACAAAAAAAAAAAAAAAAAACGAGATAACCCAAACAGCCCTACCCAATTTATTAGCATGATTAGCAGGTACATAATAGTATTCAATCACTCAAAAAGTGACTACTTTAATCTACAAATGTCTCAACATATAACCCAATTCAACACCATTCACAACTTACAAAAGCCCTTCTACTAAAATATGAAATAATCGGATTAGAATCTGTTTATGAAGATCATGCAAAATATATGTGGTATGTAAGAAAACTTCATCATATCAACATGAGAAATATTTCAGGTACGTATACAATTCAACCTAAGTAGTTGTCGACTAGCCAGTGAGACTTACCAAAATATATATATACCTTTTTAAGTATATAGCAAATCCAGGAAGAATGCTTGAGGATCATCAGGCATAGTTGAAGAACGGCCTAAAAAAGGGGCCGGGATATTAGGGTCAGTTCTGCATGTGGAGTAAGAGATGTCTGGTTCATTAAGCTTCTTCTCCAGGCACAATTTGTTCGTTTGCTTCTCTCGTATCATCTGCGTCGTAGTTCCAAAGGTGTTTCATCTCGCCTCTTATCCATCCCAACAAGACACAAGTTCCTGAGATTTGTGGAGAGCCATTTGATTCGTGGAAAAAAATGGAAAGGAATGCAAGAATCGGAGATTAAGAGACAGGGGAAGGAATTCATACCCAGTGTACAAGGAACTAGGTAAAGAAGAGCTGGTTGGCCATGCCCGTCCATCAAGTACAATGCTAAGTATGTAAACAATAAGCCTGCAGCAAATGGGATACTTTTTTAGTTATTACTCACTGTCTCATTTTACTCTTAAATGAAACCAAGCTAGAAGCGGGCATAGTCAAGAACTGCTGCTAAAATGCTGTCGAATTAGGAACTACAAAGAAGTAGGTTGTGATTGTGGTTGGTGCACGCATCATAAAGTCAAGATTGAACTTAATTTTTTATTGTATTGTAAGCAGATTTACTGTATATACCAAAGAAACAGCATTACACGCATCCATTTTTGTCAAATTCTAGTTCAAACATATTACAGTTATCAGACATGTAGTAAGTTCAGTTAGTCAAGAAACAGAATGTTGAGGTAATCTCACTACAAGGAGAATTTACCACTTATATGTCCGATAAACATGGAATGACGACAAACTTAAATATACATAATACATGGGCATATATTTGGTGTGGGTGTGGGTGTGAGCGTTCACCACAAGACCTTCTTGCTAGAAATATAAAAATGGAATTATTCAAGACAATTAAGGAAATCCAACATGTGTAATTAAACTGATAGTACTTTGCAATTGAAAGACAGTTAAAATATCACTGGAGGAAATAACTAGTCATGCGCACTAATATATGACCATTTTGCAAGTAACTCACCAACTCCATAGCCGGTTGACAACCACAGGAAGTATCCATCTAATATCCCCTTCTTATTAGCTTTGTCAAATCTGCAATAAACACCCATAGATGAACAACTTCAGCTGAGGGAAACAGTTAAAGACAATATTTTAACCATAGCAGGTTTCATTATGCATATTGATTAAACAGAAAAGTTAACAAAAAGATATAGTACAAATATTACTCATCTAATATTACATCTCTCAACCGAAAAGTTATAGGGATATTAGTAAGATACCTAAAAGCAAAGGAAACTAGCAGGCCAGGGAATAGAATGTCCCCAAAGCCTATCATGTTATAACCATAGTATGGATCAGCAATTCGAGGAACTCTCAGAAGCATGGGGATCGATTCTCCACCGCTTTTATCACCTTCAGCAACCTGAATGACATTAGAAGAACCTGAGGTCACAACAACTGAGTTGACAAGAATTTAAAAGTAATGCTGATATTATTGCCCGAATTCTAGTTATTGATAAAATCCTACAAGCCACTCTGCAATGAGTAAGCACCAGGACAAATTGAGGTATAGGCAGATGGTGTAAAATACTTAAAGATCCAAAGCAGAGGGAAGCAATTCTCATACAGTAAAGAAACCATATGCACCTCAGCTTTGTAAACATTTAAAAGCGCAGAAGATCTTACAAATTTACCTTTCAAATGAGTGAAAGCTCTAGAAGCAAAAGATGATAAAGGTAACAGTATTCAGAACTGTCAGGCTTCAAAATGAAAGGGAAAAGAGAAGGGTATGTATAAACTTACTGCGATCATAACACTGTCCTGGAATATAAATGGAGATAGGAAAACCCAAAAGATATCATACATGAATGCACAGCACAAAAGTACTGTGGCAACCTGAAAGTTGGCATGAGATAAAAATTAAAAGATGGTAAATCATGTTTCCCAATAGAGTTTATCCACATACCTTTATGTTTGGCAATTGAGCCAATTGTAAGACAGTTATCATCATACATATACCCTGACATTCACAAAAATCATCAATACAATTAACCTTTGGAGAAAATGATAATGGCTGTTGCAGTTTTTAGAAAGTCAAAGAAAATGTCAAAAAGTCATATGCTCATAAACAAACAGGAAAACACAGTCTCAATGTGCCATGAATACAGAAAACACATGACAAGCACCAATAGCGACATATTAATGGAGAAATTTCAGGGCATATAGTTGTGAACCTAGAACCTGAGGATTTGTGTAAACATGATGTTCACAGAAAAACATGTGCCTTCTTGTGCACAGTTAGATATGGCAAATAAGTGTGAATAGGCATAAATTTGTATCATTTTATCATTAGCAATTTAATCCAAGAACTTCAATAAATGAGATTTATAAGAAGATGAGAAATCAAAATCGACAATACATTGTAGATCAAGGGTACATTTAGCCGGACATGAAACTGAATGATGTCATATTAAATCACATAAGGACAAAGGAGGCCAAGTTATTGTGCAGTGCTTACAAGGATGTCTTGTCCAATCCAAGAGTAAGACTCCTTCCGGGTAGCAGCCCAGGCAACAGCAAACACCACACAGAATATCAGTACAGCTAAAGAGAAGATGGAAACTTCCCCTAGAAGTGGCAGATTCATTTTCTTCTGCTCGCTACCCCTGAATTTGCTGCTCAAAAAGCAAAGCAAATACGTAAAGATTACTATAGAACACTTAGTTGTCACAGAAATATCAGCATTGCTGTTTTCAGAAACATAACTAAATCGTACCTCAAGACCAATGAAAGGATACAATTGTGCATTCCCTGATAATGAAAATAATCAATGAGCTAAAAAGGTATTCAAGCCTGATCTTATTAGTTCTACATTCAAATGAACACAAAAGACTAGGAAATACTTGAGGCTGTTTCCTTGTGCACAAGCAAACGAACATATTATATTGAAATTATTTTATGAAACTGAATGTGCATCTAGATGATGAAATGATGATTGAGGGTAAGTATTAAAAATGTATATTTACCTCAATACCTCCAATGCAGAAGAGTACGATCAGCAACCAGATGAACCATGAAGACATAAAGAAATAAAGCAATAGCAGAAAAGTCGACGCCGTTATAACAAAAACTATAGCACTTTTAGCACTTATATGGAGAATTTCCTTCTCTTCCTCATCCTTGTATGCTGCAGAACCAGATTCCTAACATGGATATAAAATACAATTAGTAGTGCATGCATCACATGTATCAAAAAAAAAAAATGAAGTACCGATTTCTACAAGTGAAATGGTTACATGTAAAAATAAATAAAAAATAAAAGAAACTTTAGATATTAACAATGAGCGGCATATGACATCATCAGCTAATTGTAAATGAAGTCTAATCAAGAAACTCTTTTATACACTAGGAATTTGTATTAGTATGAACAAGAACATAAAGGCACATTATGAAATTCAAGGAACCTGTGGTGACAATTCATTATAGTGCTCATCCGTTTGCTTTGATCCAATTATTTCCGACCAAAGTGAAGCAGAAACTACTGTCCCAACAGCCATCAACCACAAGAATATCACTGAGTAATCT
The DNA here is from genome assembly GCA_034509125.1 of Monilaria moniliformis. Taxonomy (NCBI): domain Eukaryota; kingdom Viridiplantae; phylum Streptophyta; class Magnoliopsida; order Caryophyllales; family Aizoaceae; genus Monilaria; species Monilaria moniliformis. The sequence continues at coordinate 10,683 of JAYDZE010243854.1, forward strand.
AAAATTGGCCGATCCGGAGAGTATAATAGAAGCTCCACTGTTTCATCAGAAATAGATGCGAGCAGTTTGAGAGAATGACACTATTTAAAAAAAAAATAACAAATATAGACACCAAAAGCACTTAGGAAAATGAGGCAGTAGGCTTCTTTTTACCACCATCTGAAATGTTTCAACATGCCAATTCCAATTATATATGCTCTACTTGATTACGAATCAAGCTGCACTATTACCACATTTGTAATTCGACCAACAGTGGTTTTAGAAATATTCACTTAGTTTACTTTCGTTATGAGCAAGGGTAGAGTGACTTAAGTCTGAAAAGGATAGCTGCACAAGAATTAGCAACAGTTACAGAGTCGAGCCAATTGGACTCCATCATTTCTCCTGACTGCTCTAAATTTCCAATTATCATTTAATGTTTAAAATGCAAGTAGTGGATTGGAGAAGAAAATAAGGACATACAAAACACTCATACCACGTTCTGAAAAAAATACCAGAAAATATTAAAATAACAGTAACTGTTTAGAGAAAATAGATAAAGGTACTTGAGAAAGGCTGGTTGAAAACATATACAAGAGCCAAGTAACATCCTAATCAAATATTCTCACCAAATCATATAAGGGTGTATTACCTTTTCCCCCATTAGCCATGGATTTCATTAGTTCCTCTCCTCCTGACTTAGAGATTGTAATAACAGGAATCGTGATATTTAAAGTAGTATCATTCCCACAACTCATCTGCACAAGACCTATGAAGTTCAAGTGAAGTAGCATTCATTAAAAAACAAGTAGGATAGACTCAGCCAATATATGGGGCATTAAGCAACGGAACGCTACATCAAAATTACATAATATATGCATCAGCGGTAGAGCTAACCTTCCGCATCATTTATCACTATCAACGCTGCTGCTGCCCCAACTTGAGCGACTTCAGCCTTAGTTGTAAAGATGCAATCACCACGTACTGTCAGTGCAATAGAGCCTGATACCTGCAAGATAATAGAAGAGACGCTTAGCATTATGATTCAAAAACTAATTATGATGATATTTTGGAGGCTTCCTAATGGAGGAAAAAGAGTGTTCCTTTCACACTCTACACTGCGTCATCAAGCTATGAAATAAAACTCATACATCAATAGTGCAACCAGCCTGCACCACTACTTTTAAGTCCAGCTTTATTGATTATAAGAGTCCTAATTATACAAAAAAGCTGCCTAGTAATTTTTTTATGACATTAATCTTCTCTTACAAGCAGTCCAACAACGGAAGTTCCAAGTCGACCTAGCCCCTAGTAGTAATCTCATATTCCCCAATTATGGCAGAAGAAGCTTGAAACATGACTTTGAACATTCCAATATAGACTAGTTATTGATGTCTGAGATCTATCCCAGAATAGACCAGTGTAGCAACAGGAAGCAGGCCCTTCATTTCTTAGAACTAGGTAATTATGCAAGCCTTCATTTCGCTGTAGCTTCAACTAGTTGTCAATTTCTGGTCCTTTTGTATTATATCTTTTAGATCATACATTAGTACTTAAAATGCTGTGGCCAGTACCATAAACTGTATTCAATTGGACCATCAGGACAGAAATAAACTCATGAACAGGCTTAAACTGCCAAAAAAAAATGCTCTAACTATAGAGGTTTTCGGGGGAATTGGTCACCAGTAATCATCTGATTATTTTTTTCTATTCGATTTATAAGTAATAGAGCACTTAGTGTGCATCAAACTCCTAACAGCAATAGTATGAAAGAAAAATAAAAAAGTATTAGAAAAATACATTAGAAGACGAGAGTGAACAGCCATTTAAAGGATCTGCAAAAACAGCTGAGAAACGGTGGCCTTCTTCAGCATGAGCAGGCAACACAGACCCAAAATCAGCAGTTAATCCACCTATTGCCTCCTTCTCCACACCATCTACCCACCTTTTGACCTTAACCTGGAAAGCAAAGAAAGAAATTAGCACATACCAAATGAACGGTTTTCTTTTCACCATCATGATTAGGAAGTTGAGACAAAAAAAAAAAAAAAAAAAAAAGACATAGCTAGAAAAGAGAAGTGTAAATTTGAGTTAGCCGAGCTAAAGAGATTTAATCCATTTCACTCACCATCAGAAAACTACTAGTTAACTAGCCACATCATATTGCTCCACCGTCGAACTTAATCATCACCTAACATAAGAAAAACTAATTAATTCCTTTCCTGGCAATACTAATACCTATAAATTCACGATAGAATCGTATGTCGTCCTATTTCTAACTTGTTCCTATCGAGTAATCACTATCGATTACAGGTCGACCGCATCAGCAATCACACAGACGTAATCGACAGTAAGCCTAAGTCGCTTCTCCGGCATAATTGCCCATAGTTTTCGATTTTTCAAGTCTAATCAGCCTCCAACATTATTGAGCTTAGATATTCTTCAGCTGCGTGCTATCCAAAACCCACGAACACACACACCAATGTGGGAATAATGGGATACTAGCGATTAAACTAACAACAATTCAGGCACATCAAGACCCCAAATAAATATTAAATTTCGGAAACAACCAAGGAGGTCAGATTACTTTACATACCAATCGGAAGTCGTTACCGCAGGCGGAGGATTCATCGTCGGGGGAAGCTCGAGAAACGTCATCTCCGACGGCAATTGATGACAGGAACAACAAAAGAATCCCCAATTGCAATGCAACAGCTAAACCCACAGAGCGATGAAATGCTGCAGCCATACCTAAAATTTAGGAATTCTGCTAATTAATCAGTCGAAGCTACAATGCGTGTCATCGGCTTGCCAATTTCTGCATATGATGTTCCGAGGTGGAGGGAATTACAAGTAAGAGATCAGAGCAATCAGCCCAAATTCAAAATTTAGAGATGAAAATGGGGGAAAACATTTTGGGGGAAAATTGGGAGATAGTGGTAATTAACAAGCTGCACCCTATAATTAGGTTTATTTGCAATGTGCATCTTTAGATTTAAAGAATTGTGATTCGACACCTATTCTCAGTTTCTCGACTTATTTGAAAATTGAAATGCTTTATTACTTGATATAAAAAAATTTAGGCCAAAATTTAAAAATAAGACTAATGGTACACATCACATGAATAATGTCATCGACGTGATGTTCAATTAAACCTTTACGTCTACAGAATAAACAAATAAAAGGTCAACGTCGATAATATATACAGTATATAAATTTAAGCACAGTTCAAATAAACAATTTTTCGACATTAGAATCAGTTCCAGCACATCATTAATCAACTTTGTTAACAAAAGAATTACTAAGATGACAAAGCATAGTTTAGTTAATAACACATTTTTCTTTTAATCAATAGATTGAAAAATTGAATCACCACAGTTACAAAAATAAATGAGAAATTATTATTGATTTTTTTAAAAAAAGAAAAATAAAATACTAAGAAAGGTCGAATAGGTGCAAAAGTCTTGTAAATGCAACATAAAACAGGTTAGGTGTAATATCCAACTTGTATTGTACTCCATCCGTCCGGCAATAGACGTCCCATTTAGGCACAACACAAATTTTAAGAAATGTAAAGTAATGTGGGCGGAAAAAATTAGTGAAATGTGGGTCTTATTTTTATATATTAATTTTATAATTGTATATGAGTGGAATAAGTTAGTGGATCGTGAGATCCACTTACCAAAAATAGTAAAAATCGAATGGGACATGTAATGGTAGACTCCAAAAATGGCAAAATGAGACTTTTAATGGCGGACGGATGAGTATATGTTCGTGATGTCATCGGTTCAGCAACCGTCGGTTTCAGTTCGTAACCACAACTTTCGATTACAAAACAATTAGAATCTTAACTGGCCCGACAAGTTAATGGACGATTTTGGTTTTTGAGTCTGAATCGGCGGTTCTTGTTCCGATTCAAAACTGAAGGATTTTGATCGGTTTTAGCCGGTTCCGATTTCGATTCGGTGGTTTCCTGATTTTTTTATTTTTTTTATTTAATATGATTAACATGATGATATAAAAATAAAATAAAAAAATTAAAATATATAGAATAAAAATTAAAAAGAAATAATATTTTGAATATATGCTGAATTAACAATGGAATAATTACAATAGACCTACTTAAACGGTCGACTCTGTTGTTAACAGACTCCACTGATGCCCCAACTGAAGGACCGAAACCGAATTGGTTAGCTCACAACCGATAGAACTGATCAAGAATGACCCTCCAAAAAAATTCAATTTCTGCCAAAAAAAATTGATCATTTGACCTATGAGTGGATATACAAATCCTTATCAATAGAAATTCTGATACATACATTAAACTTTGCATATATTTATATACAAAAGATATATAAAGATCAACACAATAAATATTCAAACATCAACATTCATGACCTATATTAATTATTAATTATTAATCACACCTACTTAAGAGATCAAAGGTCTAACAAAACAACAAAATTTCAAATTTTCAATATTCCAACACAAAAATCAACATAAAGATCAACACAAATTCTAAGCGGCTTACACACATTCGACCATTACATTCAATCCAGGAACTGCAAGGTAAATAAACATTACTACATAAGAATTTAATCACTTCATACAATAATTTTATGCCCCGGATCAAATTAGAAAGAAGGAAAAAAAAACAACATAAAAGTCTCAAACCATAGCAGCCCTTAGTGATTACTGATTACATTACACCAACATTTCAAAACAAAGAACAAATGTCATGAAATCAAAACTAGAGAACAGCACCCCTGGTCGTTTGTAACAACGACCTTAATCAAACATATCTCAAAAATCAAAATGCAATCTCCACAAATGTGATAAAGGAACTGAACACAGCCATTTCACAAGAAAAAATCAAGTTCACAAAACAACTTTCAATTTTCCAACACAAACTCTAAGATACGTACGTTTCACTCTGAGCACTCGAAGGTGTTGGCATACTTGTATTCCCCTGTGCCACTACTCCGTCTTTTCGAAGTACCGCCAAAACTATGAAAATTGAAAAATAAATAAAATAAATTAGATTAAGTATAGAAATAAAAATAAAGATGTCACTTGAACTAAAATTAGAATAAGTATAGAAATAAAATTCAAGTAAAGTGCTAACCATCTTCATATTCTTTTTCCAAAACAGTTTCTAGTACATTTTCTTCGTCTTGAAGAAATATGTCACTTGAACTAGATCTCAACCAATCTTTGGCACATATTAAAGCCTCTACCATGTTCGAAGATAAAGAGATTCTAAATTGGGATACAACATGACCCCTCGTGCTACATGCTGCCTCAAAAGCAACGCTGGATATGGGGATGGCCATGATATCTCTTGCCATCTCCGATAGGATGGGAAAACACGTGTTTTTTTTTACCACCATTGAAGAATATTAAAATACTTAATCTTATTAGCATTCATCTTGGGTGTTTCTCCGTGAATGAGTGATCCTTGAACTATCGGCACATCTTCATCACCATCATCACTATATGGCTACACGAACTTTCATCGCCATGTCCTAGATCATCTGATATATTGGGCAATGGTGTTGGTGTTGTTGATGGTGTTGGTGTTATTGTTTGCTCCAAAGTCGAAGTCATCTCTTTCTGGTACAACTGAAATAAGTCATAGATCGACTTGTTAATCTCTACAACCAACTTAAATGCTCGATCAACACCATACACCGTCTTAAGACAAAAATGCACATGCTTTATCTTCTGTCTAGGATCTAACGATGCAGCAGTGTAAAGTATCTGGTTCATTATTGGATTCAACTCTGTTTCCTCAAACCAATACTTTCCAAGTTTCATCTTCATCTTCATGGCCATTCTTTTGATGTTATCATCTTCATGATTCTCCAACTGAGTAATAAGACAGAAGATATCACACATTTATTTTAAAAAAGGTATGTGTTGTGACATAGTTGCTGCCAGATAGTAGAAAATCAACTTATAGAACTTTCGGAGATAACGACACATCCTATTGTCTTCAAGCCAGTCTAGTTCTTCGGGCACACCAATAGTGATGTTGTTGATTGCTTCTGATCCAAATTACGGTTCACTCTCTCAAATCTCTTCATCATCGGTTAATGTGGTAATGTCCCCTCTAGTATTAAGTAAGTTGAATTCTATCTAGTCGACACATCCAAACACAAATACTTCGAGGTATCTACCTTGTATAATCTCGCAGTATCCTTGAACGAATCAGATCTAGCAGGTGAAACCTTTATCCATTTCACTGCTTCTCGTACTCGTCTCACAGACATGCTGATCTTTGCGAATCCTTCTTCCACAACGAGGTTGATTATGTGTGTATTACGTCAGATGTGAAGATAATTTCCACCAACAACAATCATGTTCCTCTTTTGAAATATTGACTTCACGTGCCTAATTGCTACATCATTGGAAGATGCATTGTCCAAGGTGCAACACAATAGTCACTGTAACCCTCAATCCTCTAGCACAATGATAATTGCCTCAACAATATCTTCATCCCTATGACTGCAAATCTTTGAAAACCTTATTATCTTCTTCTGCAAATTTGATTCTTTATAGATGCAATGTGCTATAACACAAATGAAATTTGTGTTATTAATTGCAGTCCAACAATATGTTGTAATGGGCACTATTCCCATGCCTTTTGAATCGAATAAGAACTTCATATGCATCTTCTGATCCATATACAAATTCACGCAATCAACTCTTATTGTTTGTCTACTCGGGATCTTGAAAAGTGGTTGAGCTTATTTCATGAACTGCTTGAATCTTTCTCGCTCTACAAATCTAAAGAGAAGTTTATCAAGGATAATCATCTTGCATAATACCATCCAACAACCTTCTTGGTTGAGTCTCCAACTTATCATCGATCCTGACGCTTCTTGGCTGAGCATTTTTTGTCTTTTCTTCGATTCATAATTCTTCAAACATGTGGCATGATGTTTCCACATCATTGTGGTGGCATTCATCTTTGGATCGACTTCTATCAATCTCCCAGACCGGTTGCATTTTCCTTTTGAGACTGTACTAGAGGGTCCTCTACTTCAACAGAAACTTTTGTGAATTATGCCCACACATCTGACCTCTCTTTAACTTTTTATTTCTTTGTATTCTTATTTTTTATTTCAGTTATTATAATTGTAGGTCTCTCTAACTCTTGTATCTCAATATCTTCCAATATGTGCTCATCAACATCTAGCTTGTTGCTAGCTTGAACTTAACTAAAGGATTCATAATCCTCCATCTATAATATTGTCCACTTAAGTGACAATGAAACATATCTATTAGAAATAATGAAATGATACATGGTGGCCGCTGAACAACTATGAACTTACAAACAAAAGACAAATCCTAAATGATTACTCCAATAATAATATGGTTAATTGAAAAGCTTTATACAAATACCAATCCAAAAAACAATCAGAGAATTAAACGATTACCCTATACAAAACTATTTAATTAAGTCCAGCTTGACATCATAAAATACAAAATCAAGATTAGTTGTTATTATAATAGAGATAATTCGAATGTTCTTTCTATAATCTATCTTCTTTAGCCAACGCACACTCTTTTTAAATTTAATCTTTTTTTGGTCATATAAGATACAGAACTTAGTTAAGCCCAACTTTCCTATTACTCTATTAGGAATCTTGACATTATTCACAGTGAGAGAGAGGGAAAGTAAAAAACCAATAGTCAACATCTTATGATATTCAATCTCATAATCTGTGTGCAAATTTATTAACACAAGTTACACAACAACACCTTCTGAAACTCATTATCAACTCGAATATAGAATTCCCTAAATTTGTCCCAAAAAACAAATTCACAAAGGAATCCAAAATTATTACAGTGATTAATAATTTTCCAAGCTAATCTAATCTCTTCTAATTATTATATTAGCTAACAATCTAGTACTACAGTAAACTGAATGGATGCAGCCAAATCAGTTATGGTCTGTGGCCAGAGGACAGAGGCAGACTCAACAAAGACGGCAGTGGATCCAAATGTTGCAAAAAAAAGACGCCCCAAATTTTTAATTAAGTGATTGAATTGCCAAATTGGCAGACAGGAAAAACTGACTCCATAGACGGCGGCAGACCTTACCGTGAGAGGTGGAGGGAAGCGGAAGCGGATGTCGTTAGTTTAAGAATCGCTGGTTCTAGTTCGTAACCACAGGGTTCGATTCCAAAATAATTGGAATTGTAACCGGCCCGACAAGCTAATAGACGGTTTCAATTTTTGAATCTGAACTAGCGGTTCCGAATTCGATTCAAAATGATGAATTTTAACCGATTTTAGCAGATTCAAATTTCGGTTCGGTGGATTCCTGATTTTTTGTTTTTTTTTTTACATTTATTATGATCAACATGCTATATAAAAATAAAATAAAAAATTAAAATATATAGAAAAATAAGTAAATAGAAGTAATATTTGAATTGACGTCGAATTAACAATAGAATAATTACAAATTATAAAGTTTAAGTAAACTAAATAATTATAATTTTAAAATTATAAGTTTATATTTTAGAATAGAGTTAGTAAACTATAAAACAAAAGGCAAAAAATGAAGGGGGGGAAATTAAGAAAAATAACTCCGCTCAAAGCTCGTGTAATTCTCTTACCTTGACTTACCTATCTAATTGTCTTCATCATAGTCGTCGAATCGATCGGTCTTGATACATTCTTCATTTTCGCTCTCGTCTCGATTTTTGAGTTCTTAGTTTTGCCATCGCTCAATCATCAAGCAATATGATAGTTTCCATGATTTTTACGTTCATGTTGCTCCTTCTTTTGTCCAAGATTAGGCTGTCATTGCTAAAATCTTGCTCGACAAATACAGTGAAAGCGAGAATTGCGAAAAGTTTCTTCGACATGCTGGCTAGTATGGGATAGTCTTTCACAAACACTGACCACCAATCACTACAAAAAAAACGCGTTTTACTGATAGATTTACCGACGGACATAAATCCCTCGCCAAATACCAACGGATTTCCGATGGATAATCCGTTGCTCAACTCACCGACGGATGTACCGAGGGATCCCACCCCCAGTTCTTCTTGCCAAATATGCCGACGTCATTACCGACAGATTATTTGTCGGTAACTCTAACGACGGAGCAATCCGTCGTTAACCATTTACTTAATTAAATTTTACTGATGGATTTCTGTTTGTCGCACTACAAAAAAGAGGAGTTCACCGACGGACTTTGCCGACGGACAGTTGTCCGTCAGCAATTACCAACGGATTTCTGACGGACTATCCGTTGGTAAAT
>JAYDZE010243965.1:0-19933 GCA_034509125.1 Monilaria moniliformis
TTTCTGTACTATTAAGTTGCATATGCTGACTGGTGCACTTGGGCCCCCCAGTGCCAAAATCCTGGCTTCGCCACTGTGTGGTGGTGTTGGGATTGACATCATCTGGGTGAATGTAAGTGTGGAGGCTATGGAGAAATAAAGCTGGGATCTTAAGAAGAGAGAGGATGAGTGTAAGTGATATTGCAACGTGCAGAAGGGAATTGCTAGTGGAGAATATCTCTGTTGTAAGCTTCATGGAGTTCACTGATATTCTTCGTTGTACGCTTCATGGAGTTCACAGCTCTCAATTTGATGGATTATAATATGAAGAAGTCAAACTTAATATTGATTAATCAATAAATTAACCCCTCTCATTAGTTAAGATTGATATTTGGTCAGTTTATTAATTTATGCAGCTAACCATTGTCATTAATCAACAAATGAATAATTAAATTCAATAAGTTAATATTCAGATTATTATTCATTATTAAAATCAAATAAATATAATTATATTTTAATAAGGGCAAAAATGTCATTTTACATCTTATCTATAATATAATCTAACCTACCAAACACCACACTTATTTCTATCATGATTTTTATTTCACCAACCAAACAATAATATTAAATCCTTATCTTGTCTCAACAGTAAATTTTTATCTTAAAGACCATCTTACCTTATCTATCCCACCTTATCTTATCTACGCTACCAAACATATCCTTAGGTTTTCTAGAGTCCAACTCAACAAAATTAATCTAAATTTAATCCAAATGTGATTTCATCCAATTTTGAATTCATTTCGTTAGTTAGTTTTTTTTACTTCAATTTTTAGAGTGTTTTTTCGACATCTACAGTTCTGCTTTTTTTAGTGTTTTTAATCCATTTTTTACACTTATGCCTTTTCACTTATTGTTCATTGGAAAAACTCAATGAAATGGAAAAGAAGAATGTATTCTATCACTAAAAGTGGCGGCAATACATGAATACATTGAGTTGTTGCCATTAAAAAATGGCGGCAGTACATTGAGTTCAACCAAAAAATGAGAAATGATTGCTCAAAGTTTCAGTAGTCGTTTCTATAAATATATTGAGTTGCTGCCATTTCTCCATATCTAGCGACCATTTCAAGTACTCTTTATCTTTCTGCGGCCGTTTTTGTGAAATCAACAAGACACGCATAAAAACACTGCAATCCATTTTTTAAAAACAATTTCACTGAAGTCCTACTCTAGATCACGGACATGTGAGCCCGTATGGTCTTGCTGTCCTGACTTCTGTAATAACTCGGACTCCAACTCTATAACAGAAATCAAGAAGAGCAGCACACAGACTTACATGCTCGTAAATCTAGAGCTAGGACTACGTGAAACTGTTAACAAAACAGACTGCACTAATCATTGTACGCATTTTGTGGTTTTCTAATATCAAAAAATGCATATAGATCAACCTACACAAGGTAACAACCAATAGTTGGAACATAAGACAACAATCAATATTTTGGAACAGAAAACAACAATCATCAAAAGGAAAGATCTCACTATAACTTTTATATTGTCCGCATCTCTCATAGATATTCTCATCATCAAGAGTTAACCCAACATAGGCCAATCAGACACAAATCAATAACGGAAACAAATAAGAACAAAAATATAAAATAGAAGTCAATATAGGCCAATCACGCAAAAAGCAACAACAAAAATCAATCTCATCATTTCCGATCACATAAACACACATCTCCCACGAAAACAACCAACAACCAACAACCAACAGTTGGAATAGAATGCAACAATCAAAGTTTTAGAACATAAGGCAACATTAACCAAAATGAACGATCTCACCATATAATTTTTTTTGTCCGCATGTCGTCAGAGAAATTCTCATCATCGACAGTTAACCCAACACCATTCGATTCCTTCATAGCCTCTACCTGCGCCGCCTTCGACAGTAGGGAGACTCAGAACCCAAAGATGGGACGCCTCCAATAACCCATTGTTGACTCCACGGTCTTTATCTGATCAATCTTTGATCCAAAGATGGATGAATGACCCTAAAAATGGGGGTGGGGGTGGCTTCGAACCAAAAGATGAGATGCCTTCAAATAACTCACCACTCCCATCGGTCATTGCGGTGGGGGTGGTTGTAAATCAACAGTTGGGACACGCAAATCCACAAGATATCAATAAAAAATCACAAGATTGGAGAAATTCTCCACAAAAACTCAGAAAATAAGGTTATCTTCTGAGTTCATCGGAGAGGTGGGAGGGAAGTCGACGGAGAAGATTGAAGAATACTGAGTTTCAAGGGATCATCGGAGGTGACAGAGGAGATAATAAGAAATGAAAAGTTGGGTAGGATTTCCTCCCAAATATATCGAGAGAGAAATGAGATAAGAAGAAATAAAAGGTTAGATTAGAAGAAAAATGGAGTTGGGTAAATTAGGGGTGTGTTGGGGTGGATTTAGTTTTCTTAATTAGTAATAATAAGAGAGTAATAGTGATCTTAAATAGTGTTTAAAATCTCTTATTTTTTTAATAATTAAAACCTGTCATTTTTTTGGGACAAATTAAAAGAGAAAATGTGTAATCTGTAATGGAAAGAGGGAATAGTGTTTTATTAATTTGGATAAAGTGGATCAAATAATGGGTTAGATTGACGAGCCTATCTCTTGGCAGTACTAAGGAGAGGAGGTATAGTTTTGTCTTGGAATAATTTAATAGTTTTGTGTTGGGCCCAAAACTTTAGCCATGTATTTATTTGTGGTGTCTCTCCTCTGGGTCTGCCCCACAATTCCCTTGTTTAATTATTCCCCCTTTTAGCTTCGCCTGGACGCATTTATGGCTGCGCTAAATTTTAATTAGAAATTAATAAATATTAATTGAATTAAATAACATAGCTGTACCGTATTTTTTTTTATCCACGCAAATATTTGACATAACAATATCGGACTAATTTATAATTGAAAAATAACGTGCTACAATGTTCAAATTGTAATTAGTGTCTTTAATTTACCGTCATCTCCAATTGCAGTTGGCTATCTGCTCAATGCTCATTCTCCTTAATTTTGGCATCTTTATTATCATCGCAATTGCTTTATATCAGTATACAAATGCAACACCTAATGTAATGTAACTTGGATATTTAATTCAAAATAAAATAAAATTAAAATAATCATTTAACCAAAGTAAAAGTGAATAATACTCATAAGTATAACAATGTATTAATTACAAATACTTTTATCAAAATGTCCTTTTCTTATATTATTTTAAATAATTAAATGTGAAAATTTGAATTTCATCTCACAAAAATTAATATTGAAAAACAAAATTCAAGCTCTTAGCATTAATCTCAGCCGTTTCCATTTTTAGTCTACGATCCACTAACTCCGGCTGTATTAACCAACATAACCAGAATAACATTATCATCCACACTATCCAAATTAGTCTATCTACAAAAAGTTAATTAAAATTAATATAATTTTATTTTTGTGATTACCATTAACCTTTTACTAAGTAAATTGATTGTTTAGAACTATAATACTATTCATTCTATTTTAATAATACGGCCAGAGCAGCATATGTTTTCTATATTTTTTTCAAACTATGTTTCATGATTGTCGTACTAAAGTGTGACGATATGGATTAGGGGACAGACGGCGTTATTACGATAAACTTTATAGAAAAAGACATCATTAATTTAAGTAACTAATTAACTTGCCATCCTCGAGAAGTAAAAAAAAAAAAAAAAAACTGAGCATTTGTTTAGTCCATTAACCTTCACTCACCTTCAACAAATCCTCCTTTCATCTTCCTTTGTTAATTGAAAAGAATTGGGGTCCAGCTAAGAATAAATTCTCTCTTTACTACAACATTAAAAAAAAAAAAAAAAAATTGACATTTCCCACAATTTGTGTCCCAAGCATGTACCATGCTGGAATGTGTACAGCGGATAGTATAGGCCTATAGGGCATGTTTGTTTTTCTACTGACTAAATTACCATTTTGGACCACTTTTTTTTTTTTTAAATGTTTATGAAATTACATTTGCCTGTTTCTAGACTGAGTGTACTGGAAATTTTGAAGGATAAAATGGGTGATAAGAGTGATGCTAAACGAATCATCAATAGCTTTAATATATAATAATCTCTATTTATCCTTTATACAAGCACTTTGCAAAATTTTCCTCCATTTTGTACATCCAGCTCTAATCTTAATATATAAATACATATCTACATAAGATAATAAAATATACCAATATAATATGAGCAAAAAAAAAAAAGTTTGAATGCTATTCGAAACAGCGGCGGATCTAGGGGGAGGGGGCGGCCGACCCCCTCCCCCCTCCCCCGAACAGCTACTTTTTTATGTTGTGAGAAGAGATGACGATTGATTTGTATTGAAAATTTGGGTAGCTTTTTTCGAAAGATTGTTGAAACTAAAAAATATAAAAAAATTTCCATTAGTTTATCGCTTGATTGAATTGGTATAGCTATTACCTATAGCTACTGTATCTATTGAAAGAGTATTTTCTGCCATGAAATTTGTCAAGACCGACATACGAAATAGGATGAGAGATGATTGGTTGAACGACAATTTGGTGACATACAATGAAAGGTCTATCTTCGCTACGGTTTCTAATAAAAGAATTTTGAAATGTTTTCAAGCTATGGACACTCGTAGAAGTCAGTTGTCGCGGTCAACAGACGCCAGTGCTACTTGAATTGTAATATGTTATTTATTTTATTATAAAAAATATATTTGTATATTATATTTAAAAAAAATTCCGCCCCCCTAATTTTTTTGTCTGGATCCGCCATTGTTAACTCGTTAGAAGCCAATTGTAATATCTCTCACTTCATCACCATAAAAATATGATATCGACGCTTGCAATAAAGACATCCTTCCAATGGTGGACTGTATAAACACAAGTTTGTACAAGAGTGCACAATTGCTTTATGCACGTATGTCAGATCAGGGTTTTACCCTACAAGTTATAACCAGTTTCACTGCGTTATTTGATTACTTGCATCTGCCAACTATATCTATATGCACGTACTATTTATTATAAAATTTCTTTTAATATAATTATATTTCATATTTACTTTTTTATAGCATCATATGATTCAAATATACAAAAAATAGGATCCTCTTTTTTAGATACAAAATAATTATTATATCATGAACTTAATATGTTACAGAGAATTATAAATATATTTTCTCAGACAAAATATTTCTAAATAATTAGTACAAAACAAACGGACCAAATCTAAATAAAATGAAAGTATATATCATATCAAACGAGACTTGAAATAGAGACCTTTTCATTAAACATAGTAGTTGATGCAACAAAATGTATTTTGGGATATTATTTTGTAAATTCTTTGCTGATGTGGGATTAGGCAAATTCCAAGATATGAATATTATATTTAGATATACTATATGCTCGAACTGATGTGCTTACGCATTGGGCTTGCGTATATATTATTTTGTTCACATATACAAACCCAATATGATATTCACATCTCTAAAATGCCAATTTGTGCTTAATTTGGGCCTCTAAAAAACTCGAATTTAGCTATAAAAGCAAGAAATCCACTCCGAAATTTATCCTAACAAATCATGGATTTCGTGCAGAACAAAACAAATAAAACTACCTAAAACATAAAATTTGTAAATTTCAGACAACAATCATTTGGTACGAATGAGACAGCAGAATATGGTAAAACTTTCTGTTAGAAGAATACATATATTTTCACTCCTTTTTAATTCTTTTCACATGTTTTCTATAATAGATAATCTTCTTCAGATATGATGAAGTTTTTTCCCAAACAGCCCATTTTCCTTCTGTTCACTCCGGTTTATAATTTTTGTGATTTTCCTAAAGTTCTAGTTTATGTATAGATTTGGGTCCAAAAAATAGGTTCGGAATCAGATTATGAGCTAGAAGATTATAATTGATGCTAGGACTTCAACTCACCTATAAAAGCATAACATTCAGAGTTATCAAATCTCCTCGTCTTTGAAGTCGTAGATATTAATAATTGATGCTTGAAAAATCCAAGATCCGAAATAAAGGCATTAATTAGTTTATGTTATTGAATTGCAACAAAGGCATTATTACCTACATGTTTGGTCCACTTACAGTTAACCATGTCGTACCAACAACATCGGTGGCTCATGTGGGAACACAAAATCTTGATAAAAACCAGTGTTAGTTTAGGATTATTCTCCATGTCTGTTCAATCAATCTCGAAAAACTATATATTATCTTAAATTATATACTCATTTATTTTTCTTTTAATTAAAAATAAGGGCAACAGGATAGGACTGATGAGAAGATAGTAGCCATGGAATTTAACTTTTAAACCGATGGTGGATAACAAAAGAAAGCAACCAGACATATTATATGCATCCAAACAAGATTGCAATTGGGCATAACACGTGTCGAAGACCCTTTGGCTGATCATATATTCCAAAGGCTGGTTTCGGACTATCAAATACGGGTGATTGTTAATTTTGTTATATGTCAGATGGTATGCATCAGAAATATGTACGTAGATGTTGCTTGTTGGTCTAATTGATTGACAGTTGGGCCTTTGTATGAGACCAGTCAATTCTTGGTAGCTGGAAATCACTATCTAATCCTGTTTTGCCATGTGTCTGTTCATATATAAAGTTACGAAAAGAGCGCATATATGATTGCTTGTTTGTTAAATTTGTTATTACCGAACCCTTTATCCGTATTAGTACGAAACTCAGCCAGTTACTACATATACTATAGTTTGTAAGGTTACGCCTGTACAGATCCAATCCAACCTAATTCAATTTTGAATAAAATATTCATTTCTCTGTCATTCATATATACAACCACCAGCTTAATTCAATTTTTGAATAAAATATTTATTTTTCTCTCATTCATAGATACAATCATCATCAACCTAATATAATTTCTACTTCCATCCGTGATCCAACCCAACTTAACAAAAAATATATTTTTTCATATATTTTTAATTATATATAATATATATAATTAATTTTAATGCACTAAATTCATAATTGCATAAATAAATTTAATTTTAAATTTTTATAATTTAAAAACTACATAAATTATTTTATATCTCATATATAAATTATTAATATTTTATTTTATATTTTAAATGTCTAATTGTATATAAAATATATAATTAATCATAATATATTAAAAAATGTAATAAAATTTATATAAAGTTTTCATTAAAATGTGAGAAAAAAAGGAAAGAAAGAAATAGAAGAGAGAAAGAGAGACGATCAAATGAGAGAGAAATACAATAAAATGTGGAAAGAAAGAGATAAATAAAGGAAAGAAAAACTGTGAGTGAATTGTGTTGTGCCATTTGGCACAATTTCTGAAAAAAGATATAAGTTGACCCCAGGTTGCAAACTGCTTGGTCGAGCAATTTTCATGACTTTCTTATTTTTTTAATTTTTAAAGTTGTTTATCTTATTTGGGTGACCCTATGAGAGGGTCACTGGTGTGTGTAGTAAAATATTTACTAACCGTTTTTCTTGTTTTTCCCTCTTTGTTTGCGTAGGAATTTATCAGTGGAAGATCGAGGGTTGTTCGAGGTGTGAGATGATCGTCGAAGTCTTACATATCTATTCCCTTCATTTATGAATGTATAATTGTAGATAAATTTGTAATTCCATAAGAATTTTCTTCGCATTGTAATTTATTTAATTACGCATTTCTCATAATGTAATTTAATTATTCTTATTTCTTTTTTTCATTTGGCAATTAAGAATGCAAGATACTATTTTAATTTCCAAGTTAGCAATCAAATTCTCAAATTAACAATCCTTAAGCGCAAACTAATAGCTCATATTAGTTAACGAAAATGACGGTTATTACATTCTACCCTCCTTCAAAGAAATTTCGTCCCGAAATTCTCATAAGTTCAGGCGAATAGTTCGGGGTATCTTTCTTTCATCTTATCTTCTAACTCCCATGTGGCCTCATCATGCCCATGGTGTTTCCACAAGACTTTCACTGTAATGATCGCCTTTCTTCTTAGTTGTTGCACTTTTTGATGTAGGATGGCCTCAGGCTTCTCTTCAGAGCTTAAATTCGGACTTAAGGCTACTTTCTCCTGATGGATCACGTGTTTTGGATCATATACGTACTTTCTCAGTTGAGACACGTGGAAAACGTTGTGCATGTTTTCAAGGCATGGCGGTAACGCCAAACGATATGCTACTGGACCTACTTTTTCAAGGGCCTCGTAGGGGCCAATGAAACGAGGTTTTAGTTTTCCCCTAACGCCAAATCTAGCTATTCTCTTGGAAGGAGATACTTTTAGAAAATTTTATCTTCTACATTAAATTTTAGCTCAATTCCTCGTGTATCTGCATAAGTCTTTTGTCGGTCATATGCCGCCTTGATCCTTCCTGGAATTTGCCGCACAATCTCGATCATTTCACCTACAGAATCTGGACCCAACATTTTCCTTTCACCTACTTCATCCTAGTAAAGTGGTGACCTGCATTTTTTTTTCTGTACAAAGCTTTATACGGCGCCATATCGATGGTCGCTTGATAACTGTTCTTTTACGCGAACTCTATCAGGGGTAATATTGACTCCCAATTCTCTCATCGGTCTAGTACTACGGCTCTGAGCATGTCCTCAAGGGTTTGAATCGCTTTCTCTGACTGTCCATCTGTTTGGGGATGAAAAGTAGTGCTGAAGTTTCACTTCGTGCCTAATTCTTCTTGCAAGCTTCTCAAAAATCTGGATGTGAACTTGGAGTCTCGATCTGACGTGATTGACACGGATACTCTGTGCAGTCGCACTATCTCTCGTACGTACAATTGAGCTAGTTTACTTGATTCATGGGTTATAGGGATAGGTAAAAAGTGAGTACTTTTTGTGTGGTAATCTATAATTACCCATATAGCGGTGTTTCCATGTTTGGTTCTGAGTAAACTAGTCACGAAATACATCGCAATATGCTCCCACTTCCACTCAGGGGTTTCGAGTGGTTGCAGTTTTCCATAAGATCGTTGGTGTAAGGCCTTAACCTGCTGATAAGCTAGACATCTCTCTACAAAAGATGCTATGCTTCTTTACCAGGATGGGCTGTGGAAGGGGTGTCGTGTACTTCGCTCAAAATCTCATTTCTAAGTACTTCATTATTTGGCACACATAGTCTACTTTCAAAAGTGAGGGCATAATCCGTTTCCTCGTGGAAATTCCCATTTTCACATGTCCTCACCTCCAACGTAATCATTTCTAGGGCTTCGTCCTTCATCTGTGCATCTATGACTCGGCTCCTAAGATCGGGTTTCACCACGAGATTGGCTATCTTTCCTTCCACCGTTTCGGGCGTTCATATAATTTCTAAGCTTAACTTGCTAAATTCTTTTAGCAGTTCTTTCTCTTGTGTGAAAAGAGTTGAGAGATGCTGAGTTTTTGACTCAAAGCATCGACTACTATATTAGCTTTGCCCGGATGAAAGTTTATGCCGCAATCGTAGTCTTTCACTAATTCTAGCCATCTACGTTGTCACATCTTCAAATCTTTTTGTTCAAAGAAGTATTTGAGGCTTTTGTGATCAATGAAAATTTCATATGGTGTCACCAAATTTTCAGAGCATGCACTACGACAACTAGCTCTAGGTTATTAGTTGGGTACTTAAGCTCGTGAGGTCTGAGTTGTTGTGATGCATACGCAATCACCTTTCCATTCTGCATCAGGACACAACCGAGTCCGTTTTCTGAAGTATCAGTGTAAATGGCATAGCTTGTATCTGGTTCTAGGACTGCTAGAATTGGTGTAGTGGTAAGGTTTTTCTTTCAAAAGTTGGAAGCTTTCCTTACATTCCTGCGTCCAAGTGAACTTAATGCCCTTTTTCAGTTGTTGCGTCATCGGTCTAGATATTTTAGAAAATCCCTGGATGAATCTTCTATGATAGCCGGCTAATCCTAAGAAACTTCGAATTTCGTTAGGAGTGGTTGGTGACTTCTAGTTTTGTACGGCCTCGACTTTTGCTGGGTCCACTCGGATTCCTTCTGCAGTCACGATGTGACCAAGGAAATTTACTTCATTGAGCCAAAATTCGCATTTGCTGAATTTGACATAAAGCTTTTCTGCTCTCAAGGTTTCCTAGGTGGTCCTTAAGTGATCTTCGTGTTCCCTCTTATCTTTTGAGTAGATGAGTACATCGTCTATGAAGACTAGGATGAACTTATCTAAGTAAGGATGTAATACATGATTCATTAGATCCATGAACATTGCGGGTGCATTTGTCAGTCCGAACGACATTACTATGAATTCTTAGTGGCCGTATCGGGTTCCGAAGGCTGTCTTGGGTATGTCTTCTGATCGAATCTTCAATTGATGGTAGCCTGGTCGGAGGTCTATTTGGTAAATACACTGTCTTATTTGATCTGATCAAACAGATCGTCGATTCTAGGCAATGGGTACTTGTTCTTAAGGGTCAACTTTTTTAGCTTCCGGTAGTCTATACACATTCTCAAAGTCCCATCTTTGTTCTTCACGAAGAATAATGGTGCTCCCTATGGTGATACGCTAGGTTTGATAAAACCTAAGTCTAGGAGTTCTTGCAGTAGCATCTTGAATTCTCCTAGTTCCTTTGGTGCCATCCTATAAAGTGCTTTCAATACCGAGACATATCTGGGTTCTAAATCAATAGTGAACTCCAATTGCCTATTTGGTGGTAAGCCCGACAAAGTGTCGGGAATCACATCTGGGTACTCACGCACCACTTCTATGTTATCGTCTATTCTTTCTACTTTTGGTTCCTTGCTCAGGTAAACGAGGTAGGCCGGATAACCCTTCATTCACAAGGTAGCAGTTTCTAGCGCTGAAATTATGGATTTCCGCTTGTTCATACTGATACTATGAAAACTTGTGGGTTTCTTCCCAGGTGGTTGGAAAGAAATTTGTCTTTCATTACATAGAATAGTGGCGTAGTTCTCGGCTACCTAGTCCATTCCTAGGATTATGTCAGTATCTTCCATCAACATAACCCTCAAGTCGTTAACCATGACTCTAAGCTCTCATAGTGTGATTTCTAAATTTGAACAAGTCCTTGTGATTTCTATTACTTCCCCGACCGGTGATGTCACTCGCATCCTAGGTTTTGTTTGTTCTGTTGTGAGTTCTAAAGTATCTATTGAAGCAGTAGATATAAAGGAGTGTGAAGCGCTCGTATCAAATAGAAGGACAACATGTATATCAAGCAGTTTTCCCATACTTGCTAAGTTCCCTTGGTCCCTCTCTGGCTGCTTATGCCTTATTGCGTATGCTCTGAATTGCGTGGGGAGTCGCTGCCGCTGTTGCTGCTGATAGTGCAGTCGC
The DNA here is from genome assembly GCA_034509125.1 of Monilaria moniliformis. Lineage (NCBI taxonomy): Eukaryota > Viridiplantae > Streptophyta > Magnoliopsida > Caryophyllales > Aizoaceae > Monilaria > Monilaria moniliformis. The sequence goes on from JAYDZE010243965.1 coordinate 11,332, forward strand.
TGCCACTGGTTCGTTCTTGGTTGCGCCTGTAGTGCTTGCAGTTCAGTACGTTGGTTTGGAGAGTTTGGTTTTGCCCCTCCTCCCGCGAATCTAGTCGGGCAGTCCCTTGCAAAGTGGCCATTCTTGCCACAATTAAAGCAATTATCTATTCCTGCCTTGCAGATTCCACTGTACATCTTGTTGCACTTGGGACATGGGTTAACTCCATGCTGGTATCCTCCCACTGGGTTGGGAGTAGTTGGTTTTGCATATTCTTGTGGCCGGCTGGGTCCTTGCCAGGGTTGTCTGTTCTTATGTGGGTCTCGTTGACCGTCCCACTTACGCTCATCCTTCTGATGCTGGGGGTGGGCGTGAGGGTGTGCCGGTATTGGTGCATATGCAGTTCTTTCCCCTGGCATTGCCGCTTCTATGTCTAAGGATAGACTAAGAGTTTCGGGGTAAGATAATCCTCCATGGCTAGCTACTGCCATCCGTATTTTTTATCTCAAGCCGGTACATAATTTCTCCGCCATTTTCTCCTCCGTATCTACCTGATCGGGTGCGTATCGGGATATATTTCATAATACAAGGTCATACTTCGCGACTGACATTCTTCCTTGCTTCAGTTATAGAATTCTATCTCCTTTTTCTTCCAATAGCTCTTACGGATATACTTGTCGTAAATCCCTGCCTTGAATTGTTCCCAAGTCATATTGGTGAGCTGCTTGGGAGTCATCGTCTTTCTGCGCGCTTCCCACCAGCAGTCGGCAGAGTCGGTTAATTGGAAAGAGACACAAGTAATGAGCTCTTGGTCTGTGCATCGCAGAAACTTGAAGATGCGCTTCATAGCGCGTATCCAAGTTTCGGCCTCCGTGGGGTCCTCTATCCCATTGAGAACTGGTGGGTTTTGCCTCAGGAATAGTTCTTCTATCCTTCGTTCGGATGGAGGGGGGTGGTGGGGTCATCTTCCGTTGTTCTTCATAAGTTTGGTGTTCCTGTTCTTGTCCTACCTCACGTCTTCTTGGTCGTCTTACTCTTCTCGGAGGCATCCTATTTTAATTCAATATACGGCTCATTACAGCGTAAAACTCTTTTCCTTATTACTGGAAAGATTCTAAATCTTCTAATTAGATGTGAAGGCACTATTTTTACAACATGCTTATCGAATGATAAAAGTTATGGACGATTTCAATCAAGAATGGTCAAAATTGAGTAGAATACTTATATATATATATATATATATATATTTATATGTATATGTATATATATATATATATATATATATATATATATATTTATATGTATATATATGTATATATATCGGAAAATTGCCTCTATGAAAACTTGATTACACTTCGGTAATTGCCATCATACCCCTACTTCTACTCATACTTCTACGGAAAATACTAAGACGATCTACTTAACATATTTATTTATGGTATTCTTATACATAGTGGTAGTTTTTCTTATTCTCCGACCACACCAACGACCCTGTGGACTCCTCCTTGTTCACTGGTGGTTCGGGAACCTTATTCTCGGGATCCTCTTTCGGGTCCTCCTCTGCCCTGTGGCTTTTCACGGACTCTTTTCCCTAGATGTCGTTGAGAGTCGTCCAGAGCCTTTTCAACTCATCCAGGTGGTGCCACATCTCGGTGCAGAATGCGTTCACCGCAGGTGATGATGGTCGTTCCATAGGCGGAACTGATATCAGCTCCTGTCTGGTGGTGCCCACAAGTGCGGGTTGGGGCGTCTTCTCCCTCGGTGTATTAAGGCGAACCGGGGCCTTGCCGTTCCTTTGCTTCTTTTGCAGAGACTCGATTATTCGGTCCATGGCGGCCGAGCTTATGGATTCCTCATCGTTGGACTGGACAGCTTGTACTAGCAGGGGTTTGGTTGGGGACTGCGGTCTAGCTATCGCTGGAGGGTGTGGAGGTCTTGCATCGAACTCATTCCTTCTGCGCCGCCCTAAGACTGTCGTGCACGTCGGCTGAGTCACAATGTGTGAGGCCGAGACTTGGGAAATCTGGGGGTAGATGACGAGGTTCGTCCTGTCTCTGGGTCATTCCAGCGGGTATGGGATCTCCAGGTCTTAGATACGGTCCTCGAGGATCTTGACCATATGCATCAAAATAATAGTGGATGGTGCCTATAAACAGGGAGAAAATCGCTTACCAGGTGGTAGTGGCCTCCCTATCGGCATATATAATATCCCGCTATCTCTCTAGCATTTCCTTGCCAATCTGAGGGTAGTAAATCAACCAGTTGCCAGATCCCATCGTATCCAGTAACGCCATATCTATGAGCATCACTCCACAAACGAGGATAATGTGCCAGACATTCTCTGAGGTCATCTCCATAACACGGGGCATAGGTATGATATTCCTGTATAATACTTGCGGGCCGGGGCTCGATTGCGCCATTGTACGCTTCCTAGCTGTCCTGTCATTCGTGCCATCTACAAGGTAAAGTCTAGTATCAATTTTCATATTAAAGGAATGCTAAAGGCGTCTTAAGCTTCATACTGCGAATATTATATCCCACTCGTATAGTCGTAGAGATGGATGGGTCATAGTTTATTTAACTATTAATTATGTCAGAGTCAATTCCCGCAGGATTTTATATTGAACTTTTCTATATACTTCCTATTCATCGGTTTAAGTCACAGTTGTGACTTTAGAAACAATTTCTTTCTCTTTGTGATACTCAACGTAGGGTTGATACGTAAGCTTTCATTTCGGATGTCTTGTCCGTATTCGTCGTGTCATTCGTCTTTGACCAAGCCTTTTCTTTGTTCGTGTATTTTTCCTTTGTATCTTGCTTTCGTATTGTTCCCTTCCTCGTGATTCTTTCTCGTGCTCTTTCTTCGTATTTCTTTTCTTTGTTTCATCGTTCGGGAAAGCGACAAGAATATAGTTATCCTTCTAAGTTCGAGTGCAACTATGTTCTACAATGAAAACGCAATACTTAAAGCATCCTATGTCATTGTGAGTCCCGTTATTATCTTTACTTGCGAGGTGATTCAGGGCAACTTTAGAAATTTTCACAAACATTTTCGACCTTGAAAACATAAGAAAATCATTTTTTTCACAAATTCATAACATTTTTCATTTATGGAACCAATCATTTACTTGAAACTTTCTTGCTCAATTAGCATCACATTCTCTTTTCTCTTAACTTTTTCGATTCTCACAATCGAATTCGATGTTCTTTCTCATGTAGGAACACTTTCCCCTTTCATAAAATAACATTTTTCTCAAAAACTTCGTTTCAAGAAAATTCTCATTCATCATTCAAACTTTATACTTTTCTTCTTTAACTTTCCTTGGAAAAAGGACAAATTACTCTTTTCCTCATTGAGCGTTTTGAGTCGGGGTGCTGAGATCGTATTGGGTCTAGATAATTAGTCTAGTGAAACGAATCTAGACTAAGACTGAAGGAAGACTCTTGGTTCGGAGCGGGAAAGAACTGCTCTGATACCACTCTATCACGGCTGCACTTTATTAAGAATGATAAAGCTCGGTTATCGTGACTGGGGGTGGGGATTAAGAAGTCGGATTAGAAAGGGATAACGAATTTGGTATACGCCTCAAGGACATCAATTGATAACTTCATTAATGGAAATGTACTGATTACTCGAATAATCGAATAAGATAGTCTTACAATCAAGAAAATGATAAATCAGAGTCTTAGAAGGAATACACATTTTCTATTTCTTAATTCATACTTTTACGAAGCGAAAAAGCATAGAACACGGTGACATGTGTGAAGACATGCACCTTCGAGAGTCTTGACTAGAAAAGGAACATTCTCATATTTATTCATCACATCCGCCTCCTCATTCACGTCTCAACCTTCACATTTAGAAATATACGCATGGCTGAGTACAATAGTACTCAGTGAACACATGCCAAAACATATACATTCGGAAATATCGTCACACCATCACAGTAAAACACGGGGGTTATATCTTAAAATGTCTCGACTTTACTAAATCTCTTTGATTGTAAAGTTCGATTGCGTAGTCTAACTTCTTTTCTTCATAAGCCATATCTAATCTTAACATACCGGGGATGTAGCCACCTCCCACAGTCACCCTTTCGTAACTTGTGCCAGGAAGGTGGCCAACTTCCATGGTCACTGGATCGGCTAATCCGCTCGATGACTCACGGTCCCCTTGAATACACTTGTTCGAGGAGTGACGCTACCCTTTCTGTGACCCGAATTCGATTTCATAATATCTTGGCATAGCCAACAGATAGGCCTGTCATAAAACAAACATTTTGGCATGACAATAACTTTAAATCCACAAACCTTAGTTCGAGTTTTGATAAAAACATCAAATCATAACTTTATTGAAAGCATTTATCATTTGAATATATATAACGCCCATAGTTGGATAGAAAAGCCCACCTCGATTTTATCCCTGATCTGGAATAATACCTTAGTGATTTTACCGTCTTTCCTCTTTGCGATTTCCTTATTATACAAGGTAAGCTAAATTTTAGCTGAAGAAATTATTTGCAAAATCACATGATATGCACATGTTCTATTGATGCATGCCTTCTAAGTCTTTTCTCTTCAGCATATCCGAAGATTAATTTAGTTTGGAACCTTATTTGAATCATATACATTAATCCTGAGATTAATTTATAATAATCTCATAATTAATATTTTGACAATTAATTAATTACGGGAGAATTATTTTAATCAGACTTAAATACTTAAATTAATTTAAGTACTCTCATAATCCCAAATAATTAATCTACTAATAAATGAGAATTAATTAGATCATTAGCCCAAAGGTTAATTAAATTGGCCCACCTTAAATTAAATTAAGGTACATTCTTTAGTTAATTGGAGTCCAACAAAAAAATTGTTTTAAGCTTAAACTTTTATTTCTCGGCCCATCATCTCAAGCCCAAGGATTTGATTAGTTTAGCCCACACTAAAGTCCACAAATAAATTCTCAAGCCCAATCCAAATTAATTCTCAGGCCCAATCTTCATTGCTTGGCCCAATTCTCATAGGCCCATACTAAAATAATTCCAAGCCCAATATTTTGAGCCCATTAGCATTAGTGAACCGGTCCGGTTTAGGTCGGTTCAACCCGAACCGGTTCTAGGCTTAGGGTTATACACACTTACACATTCTCACTTACACTCCTTCACACACAAGCCTCTCATTTCTCGCTCTCTATTTCTCTCTTCTTCTCTCACTCTTTCTTCACCACCTGCTGCCGCTACCATTTCCTTGCTGCGCCGCCACCGCCACCGCCAGCCGCCGCCTGTTGATCCCGACACCCTCCTCTCTCTCTCTCTCTGCCATCTCCCTCATCTCGTCTCTCCCTCCTTTCCTCGCATCTCTCCCTCGCCGCTGTCACATTCGCACGACCACGCCGCCGCCGCCGCCGCCACCAGCCTCGCCGTGCCGCCGCTGCCACTGCCGTCTTCATCGGCGCCTCCCCCCCCTCTCTCGGTTCTCTCTCACTTCCCCCTCTTTCTCCTTCTCTTTCTCTTCTCCTTCTCTTATCTTCCCTTCGCGCTGCCGCCGCCACTGCCACTGTCGCCCGTTGCGCCGCCGCCGCGTCTCTTCCGCCACAGTCCGCCGGTAAGCCGCCACTTTTTCTTTCTTTTCTTTTTTTTGTTATTTTTTTATATATATACATATATACTTTAAAAACCTAACTAATTCAATCTTTTCTTGTTTTTCGGTGACTTTTCGCCGCCTACTGCCACCGCGTCGCTCACCGGCCGCCGCCGCCGCTGGATTGCCGCCAGCTACCCCACTGTCTGGCCATCGATGGGTTGTTCAGGCGCGGGAAGACCTTCGCCTCCTCGCTTCGCCCCGGGTTTTCTTTGAAGTCGTCGACTCGCAGGCATGCGAGCCATCGACGGAGCCGAAGGTTGCCCCTCGTCACTTCGATTTTTGAAAAGATAAGTGATAGCTCAACGTATTACTTTTCAATTTCATATATAAACATGTTAGCTATGTTTTTCTATGTCTCGTTGAAATTCATAAGTGCATTGTTGGTTATTTGTCGATTATGTTAAGCATGTTTGGTGTGACGTTTGAGTTTCTAAATGTTATGTTGTTGGAGGTATTTGGGCAGCCCCTAATTCTTGTTCATGCTAACACATTATTGAGTTTTTAAAAAAAGGAAGGTTGTGGAAAAATACCTTGATGGATTGGAGTTTTGAATCTTCGATTATGTTCAAGGTCCTTATCTTCATCGTGAAAAATGGTTGAGTTGTTTGCTAGATGAGGTGTGTGTGTGCTTGTGAATGAGTGTTTGTATATTTTTAGTAACTTGACAAAGTTGGAAAATGGTTGAATTTTGGTGACTTAATACATATAAAACTCCTCCAACTAGTGATGTTTGATGTTGGATTAAGGCTATATGTACCCTTAGATTGAAGCCATGCAACCTACGTCATTCAAATCTTGCTACTTATGCAGAATATATCTTGCCTATGTTTGCAAGTCTCTCTACGTAACAACTTTGCCTATACTTTTTGGTTGGGGACATACTCATTTGGGAGAGTGATGTTGGAAGATCTTTGTTACCAAAGCACACTTCCCCTTCTCCAATATTTATTCCATCCATTATTTGCATAATTGGATACTATTTGCACTATTTGATTTTGATGTGGTTATTATTGACACTATTGAACACTATTCGATTAGTATATCATTTGGCCGATAAGTATGTGATATTTACTAATCGTTTTTCTTGTTTTTTCCTCTTTGTTTGCGTAGGAATTTCTCAGTGGAAGATCGGGGGTTGTTCGGGGTGTACGATGATCGTCGAAGTCTTACATATCTATTCCCTTCATTTATGAAAGTATAATTGTAGATAAATATGTAATTCCATAAGGATTTTCTTAGCATTATAATTTATTTAATTACGCATTTCTCATAATGTAATTTAATTATTCTTATTTCTTTCTTTCATTTGGCAATTAAGAATGCAAGATACTATTTTAATTTCCGAGTTAGCAATCAAATTCTCAAATTAACAATCCTTAAGCGCAAACTAATAGCTCACATTAATTAAAGAAAATGACAGTTATTACAAAAACACACAATATGGTTATCTAGTTTTGTATTCAATTAACTACGCTGGAGGGCCACGCTTATGGGAAACAATTCACTAACTTTTTAAAACCTCTACCAAGGATAAAGTACTAGATGTGTATGCACCATACACAACTTAGACGCGTACCGATAAGTTTACTGCCTAACCCCAATTACATCAACATAATCTAGACAATTCTATGACAAGTAAAATTAAAACCCGGCTACTTGGATCAACGAACTTCAGGTTGTGTTATGTCGTAGTTGGATGGATCCTCCACACATTCTTGTGAAACTTTGGGTATCAATATGATATCAATAAATAAGACTCCTAGTCTCGCTAGGATTCTTTGAGTATATTGTTCCATCACTTCTAGAACACTGCATGACACTCTTACCTTCAGGCACATAGTAGAATGAACTTCTACATAATGACAAATATTTAGGGTATATTAATAATCTTACAATCTCTCCCTTTGTCATTCATGTAGACAGAATCATCTTCTCTATCAATGTAAATGCGTGCGAGATCCTTTTGGATGAATGAATTCGAATAGAAACTCTTTCATAATTCAACAACCATGAGTGCACACAAGAAATAACAGTGAAGGGAACAAGATCCAAGTTTTTAACTTCCCCTATAAACAGTGACGTGGGAGATGGATGATTACATCATCACAAAATTAAATAAAAAACATCTGAATACTACTCTCATTTTTGTGAACACAAAGACAAAGATAAAAAAAAAAACAAAAAAAAGTAGTAAGGGGGGTAAAAAAAACCTCAATTTTCTTCGCCATCAAGGCATCATCATTTTCTTCGTAGTATGAAACCTCATCTTCATCAGCATCCTTATCCTCGTCATTATCTCTATCACCATCATCAACAACTTCAACAGTTTTCTCTTCTGCAAACTCATTTGCCAGGGCATTTATCGATTTGAGAAAAGGTCTGCTATTTTCTTCATCCTCTTCGACATTGTCATCTTCATTTTGTTCGGGAGGTACATCAGAATAATGACGATAAAATAGCATGGAGTCAATGGCATTACGTTTCTTAGTGTCCTTGTCAATTAAGAGAGTGGGACGATTGCGTTCTCTCTCTAGTTTTTGTAGTATAGGCAACACCAATGCTTCCAGCACTACTTTCTTAGGTGGAACACCACCTGTCACATTAATTCATTCAGGGTCTTGCCTTTCCCTTTGGAGGTACTAGACACATTCTTGATGTGGAGATCTTTATTGAATAGCTTGTTGCTAATCACAAGCTTCTCGAACTCTTTTATTTTATAGTCACCTACTGTTAGTAATTCTTGTCATTATCTAATAATAACACAGCGGAAGCAAGACAAGAATAATGATCTAGATTCATAATTGAGTTCGTGTGAGTTGAGCATGTGATTACACAACAGATAGAAAACTTACTTGTTGTGTAGTTTGATTTCCACGTTCAATCGAAGCCGGCATCCTGCTGGTGAATCCACTACTTTCGGTATCCACGTGCATGCCAATCCGATGCAGGAACAATTCCCGGTACACAGTTCAATCAG
>JAYDZE010244076.1:0-19933 GCA_034509125.1 Monilaria moniliformis
CCACATGTGGCAGCACCGCCACAAAACTATATATATTACGAGGGAAATTTTGTGGTAAAACAATGAAAGATATGCGAGTATTATTGTGGAAGGTAAAACTAAAAATAAAAAGACGTGAAGAAATTGCGTGTCGACCCCACGATTAACGTTTTCTAAATCCGCCATTTGTGTGTATGAATGCATAACTGAACAAGCGGATTTTTTGTGTAAAAAAAAAAAGTATAACAGAATCTGGAACGCACCTATTGCGACCCGTTCCTATAGGACGGGACACATGTGCGACGAGGGGATGGGCGGCTCGCGACGGGGAAAAAGGCGCGGGGCAGTTCACCACACACCCTCTCTCCCACGGCCAATGTGAAGGGCGTGTTGCGCTTGCGCCCACTCACGAGGCGTGCGAATGGGCGTCTATGCGTCTGAATTTTTTATTTTTATTTTTATTTTTTTAAGTCAAAAAAATCAAATTAAAAAAAATCATATACTATCGCTACCTAATGGTTACTCCCATTTTTTTAATTATTCCAACCCCTTTTATCCCCCCCATAATCACTTTATTCCCCACTTCATTTTTCACACAATTTCTTCTTAATCTTTTTATTTTCTCTCAATTTCTTCTTCTTCTTCTTCTTCTTCTTCTTCACACACATACCATATTTTCGAAATCCACCATGTCCAACGACGACTACCAAAACGAATGTCGAGATTGGTTCATTCATGAGGGCTTCGATTCAAACACTCCGAGTTCCGCCAAGTCGTCGACGCACTCCACGTTGACGCCCCAAGGGGCATACGCCCACAACATCCCCACCCAGGCGTTGGATGATATCCAAATCTTCGATGAGCCGTTCTCCCGCGACGTTCAAGCGATGTACACCGCGAAAGAAGCGAAACAGATCTTCGAGGTGCACATCGACACAAGCGAAGATCCGTTCATCGGAAACAACAACAAAACCTTGTGGGAAAGAATTGTTGATGCATATAATGCACGCCGCACGGAAGGCGCCCCGACGCGCACGTACAAGAAGTTTCTGTTTCATTATGACCGAATCAACCCGGAAATCTCCAAGTATTGCGCTATCTAAAACAACTTGGAGAAAAAATGGCCAAGCGACGTAAGCGAGACAGATATTCTGAAATCTGCCATGCAAGTCCACCAAAACGACAACAACAAGCCGTTTAAGTACGTCGCCACTTGGGAGAGTGTCCGAAACGTCAACAAGTGGGCGGGTGACATAGAATCGAGGTCGAAGCGCACAAAGCATACCTCGAGCGGCCACTACTCCACAAGTGGCGATGAAGAGTCCAAGAGGGGGCGAGAGGGCGAGGGGGGAGCTTCTAGTTGAGCCGGGCCCGTTCGGTTGGAACGGAGACAACGAAGATAAAGGACAAAGCGTTGGTCTCGAGCAATATCGCAGCTCCATCACTGGACTCAGAGACATTGAAGGCAGTCAACATAGGCCTTGTGTACAACGTGTTGCTTAAAGTATATAACAAAGACACAGGTACTAAAACGCCTCAACAATGGGAGGCAATGGAGAATATCAACAATCTCCAGAAGGATTTGGATATGTTGCCGAATGATTAATATTATTAATTATGTAACTATTGGATTTTAATTATGTAACTTTTCATTTTTAATGATGTAATTTTAGGATTTTAATTATATAATTTTTTATTTTTTATTATGTAATTTTAGAATTTTAATTATATATTTTAATTTTTTTAAAAGAAATTTGTATTTTTATTTATATCAAAAATTTAATTTAATTAGAATATATAAGAAAAAAAAATTTAAAATATGAGACTCATTAATAATGCAATGTAATGGATAGATATGTGAATGTTTTTCTTAAGGAAGATATGTGGTAAAAGGTGGTGTGAAGCCATGAATTTTTAATATTATGCATGATCAATTTTATTTAAGGAATCGTTACATTTTTTAGGGGTGATTGTGAAAAAGTTGACATAAAACAATCTTCATGCACAAAATTATATATGAGACTAGGGGGTGCTTGCAAATTTCGAAATAAGAAGGGAAGGGAGAAGAGAAGGGAAATCACAGAAAAATATAAGGGAAAATGTGGCCGCTAGGTGTTGAACTCGGGTTACTAACAAAAGAGCAAGGCACTCTATCCACTCCACCACTTCAACTTTTAGTATAAATAATAAATATTATAATACTTATTTAGTGTTTTTCGGTTATAACTGATAACCGAAATATTCCTTAATGCATAACCGAGACTGAACCGAAACCGAAAATTTCGGTTATCGGTTAACCGATAACCAACCTTAATCGATTCGGTTAACGGTTAACCGATAACCGACTAACCGAATTATCACCCCTACATGAGACTTTCACCCTCATATGGCTCCTCGTTCAATTCTTTCAAATTCATTGGATAATATTTTTTTATATATATCTTTTGCGATCGAGAATCAGATCCCTTCTTCCACTCTATTCCGAAGAGCAGTGAAAACTCGTAAAAGCAAATTGTTAGTCAAGCACTAAGTCAACCATAAACTAGAGATGAAGAGATTAAAGAATGATAATTTGCAGATATATTTTTGGAGTTTAACATCTGACAATGCACTACATCCAATAAAGAGGACCAAGGATTTTTTAGGTTTGCTAATTCTTGGCAAAAACTTGATCATATTTACTTCGGAATTTCTAAGGTAGCATGGGGTCTTTGATTCTTGGAAGATGAAGTCCCTTCTTGCAAAATCTTCTTGAGCCATTTAACTTTGTTTATGTATTCTTCCAAATCCAAAATTGTTGCTTCAACAGTATCTGAGCATTTCGAATTTAGAGTGTCTCCTCCACTGGCCCTGCACTTTTTGCGATTCATGTCATCTTCAACAACTGCAACCTCTTGTTGAATTGTGCTTTGCCTAGAGTCCGTATCGGCTTCACTTGTTTCCCTAGTGTTATCTCCACGTCCCTGGCTTGCGGCCTTTTCTGTATCATTCTTTTCCAAAAGTGTTGTTTCGCTTAAACATTTGTTGATCTCTTTTGTGCTTGTGCTCTTCACTTCACTTGAAGTTGATGAGTTAGACGAAACTGGAGAAGAGGACAACAATCCAGCATGCAATCCAGGAGACCTCGGAACATCTTCAATACCTGCATGATGGGTATCCTCAACTCGAATCATTATGTCAATAGCCAGAATGATTTTAACATCACAATGGTTGTTGATGGAAGGGAGATATACAAACTAAATAAAATTAGAGTTCTGAACTGGGTAAGGAATAACATGCATCCAGACTGCGTGAGTTCATCACATAACAAAATCACATCTACAAACAAAGCTTCAAAATGGTTTGTCATCAGCCAAACTAGATTCAATAGATATCTAAGATCCACTTTCTCCAATAAGGGAATATATACTAATTCAGGATATTTAGGATTCGCTCAAATAGATAAAAATAATATAGACTAATCTAGGTTTTATTAATATGGATGAAATTTTAAGATATCTTAAGGCCCTTGATGATCTCTACAATTGAGATAAATAATTTGATTCTTATCCAATTGAAAGAAGTAAGATAGGAGAAATTCTAGTTTTGGAAATAATTCAATCCAATATATTACCAATCCTAAAAAGTAAACGCCCCATAAGGGCCAACTGTAAAGGAGCTATGTGCCAACCACATTACTAGAAACTTTAGGCAGACATGTTGTCGATTCCTAACCGTTAAGGCTCTGACTAAATCTAAACCGCTGGAACGGTGACTGCGCTTACAACTATAACGAGTTGGCAATCGTTAATATTACAGTAGTACCGCCTATTTCTGGGCCACGTTGAATCACAAGCAAGCTAGTATACATTTAATTTCTGCATAAACTAGTCATCCACGTTGAATCACAAGCAAACTAGTACACATTTCAGGGAACAGTTTTGGAACATTTAGTCAAGAGACTCACAATCAATATAACTTCAAACACATAAAAATCATAATATGTACAATTGCGAAACTTAATTGTAGCAAATAACCTATTCATTTCACTCTCTGTAGGGGTCAACTCAATCCACAACAATGCCAAACATGCAGAACTTGGGTAGACTAATCTAAATTAGCTCAGACACCATTTACCAAATGGCAACCAGATAGAATGCACACTGATCTTTAACAAAGATTTATCTTATACCATCATATTTTGTCTTTAATCCTAACCCACCTCACTTCTGTCTAATAATGTTTTATGCCAAAAGCTCCTCGGATTACCAGATATAAAGCTCGAGTACAGAAACAGGAAAAGAATCATATGTAGAAGAATTTAGTCAACAGAACAGGTGTCATATGCAAAGACCAACACGAACGTGACACCATGTTCTAAATTCATGTTGTCGACAAAGGTTTGTCTTGCATGACAAACTAGCACCTAAAGTAACAGCACCCATAAACACCAGTTGGAAGGAGCATTCTCAGGTACAATAGACATGCATGTAAGATTGTGCCTATAATTATGTTAGAGATGGATCTTTCAGCCGCAGGAAGGAGAAGAGAGTAGCGGTCACTTTGCAGCATTCTTGAATTCAATATGTTTATTTCTTATTTGTTATTTTATTATTTTTGTTATTCAGTTATTAAATTCATTCCTTTTCTCTTATGGAAAAGGGAGATTAGGAGAGAATATTATTCTGATTAGGAAAAGGTATCATAATGATAAATAGGAGACTTCTCTAGGGTTTTGGGTTTTGGATTATTGAATAGATCAGGAATGGCGCTTGTTTCTTGGGAGCAGAAGGTTCTTCTTTCGTGGAATTTTTACTCTAACAAATTAGCATCCCAAACATATTCGAGAGCTGTTTGTTGTTGATTCATACCCTGATTAATGGGTTTAATGAGGCGAGCACAAGGGTTGCCAAAACCATCTTCCTGCAGTTTGCAACAACAAAGTTATTCTATACATCAAACAGGAGATCAACAATTGTAAGACATGCATGCAGAAGCACCAACAGCACTTATATGATCTGAAAACTGTTGTACGATATGGAATCATAAATACCACATAGAACTATAAGTGCTCATTTTCTAAATTGTAAATCCTATTTTTCCCTTTTGTTAATTTGACTTTCAGACCTCCAAGCAAATTGAATAGATGAAATTTTATGAACACCAACTCAGAGGATAACTGAATCTTAATGTTAAAGGTAAAATTAAAACATTGAAAAGTTTACCAAAAATGAAATAATAGAAGTCAAATGAATTACAATCAAATGCCTCAATATAATGGGTTGTTGCTGCCTTTTATTCAATTTATCTTTGTATTGACGATCAAATTCCACAATAAATGCTTTATACGAGCAATTCGCACAGGATCAATCAACGCAAATATATAGGTAAGTTGACTTCATAAAGCTGCATATTAGGAGAAAACATGACAACTAGAAGCAAAACTACATACCACTCACAGCCTCCCTAAACATAGACCTAATGTAAAATGAAATCAAATCTTACAAAACAATCTTAATAATTATATAATTGTAATAATTGTAATAATAAATGTATAAGACACAACCCAAAACACTAGTAAGTAAAAATCACAATTTGCATTTTAATAAAATTAAAAAAAATAATATTAAATATGCAAATAGATAAGAATCTTGAGAATGGGAAAAATAATACCTAAAAAAAGTTGGGGAATAAGAACTCTCGAAAGTTGCACTACTTTCCTTATTTTCATTTTCTGAATTTGTGCGGACCCTTTAGGATAGAGAATCTTAAGATCAAGTTCCTTTTAAGGAGCTTCAAACATCTCAAAGAAGCAAGAAAGACTTGCTGTTTTCCATAAGGTATTTCCAGATAAAAAAACATGCGCGAAAAAAGAAATGTTGGTGAAAAAATCCAACCGTATCCCTTAAGGGTTCAAGTTATGCTCGGTAAACTTACAAATAACCACCCACGTCAGACCCAACACTCAATTTAAGGTAAGAATCAAACAAGAAACATACTGCAGTTTTTGCACCATCAGCAACTTTAGAAAATGCAAACTCTCCATTGATAGGCTATCAAGTTACATGTGATTCCAAAAGTAGATGTTCAGGACATAAGTTTTATGCATGAAATTACACATAAAATAGAAGAGAAGAGATGACAAACCTGAGTGGGCAATGTCCAACCATGTTGAAGAGACCAGTCCAAAGACGGGCGTAAATCTTTGAAATGCGCTTTGTAAGATGAACCTTCACCAAGAGGTGGTGGTCTCAGCTCAATCTAAAAACAAAAAAACAAAAAACAAAAAAAGAGTTAATATAAGGTTCACAACATAGTACCATAGTTGAAAATTCTGCCAAAACTAACTTGCATTTTAATAGTAGCATCTCTACCATAATAAAAGTAAGGGTTAATTATAGTTTATTGACTCAACTTCGACTTATTTTTTTTGTAAGTAATGAACTTAGAGTAATTGTTTAATTATGGGCCGTCTAAAATTAATGGCAACAAAAGTGTCAAGTTTGTCAGTGAAGACAAATTTTTTGACATATTACGCGACAATTTCAGTTGAGTAATGAGGACGAATAAGACGAGAGCCAAACACGGCTACTACTGCCACAATTCCGGCAAAATTCATCATCATTACTCAACCAAAATTTGGGAGTAATATGCCAATGTCTTTGTCTCGACGTGGCCAACAAAGCTCAAACATCAATTGAACAAATCTTGTTCTAAAATGACTGAAATTGATCGTAAAACATGATATTGGTGTTGCTGCTAATTTCAAATGGACCATAGTTAATCAAAAACTTGATATTGGAGTTGCCGCTAATTCCAAATGGACCATAATTAATCAACTTAAAGTTCGGACATGCAAAAAATAAGTCAAAATCGAGGCTACAAACTGAAATTCGTTGAAAGTTCATGTTATAAACTATAATTAACCCTAAAAATAAAACCTTCAATTCAAATTCATTTGCATCTTTAAAAACCTATGGTAATGATTGCTCAGTGAAGTACTTGATTATGTATATGAAGACTTCAAACTAGTATGTAAGAAATAACACAAACATTTCTCTATTGAAAAGTCAAAGAAAATTTGGCACTCCAATCTTGTTCCAGCAAACAGAAGATGAGAACATTCTATAAGCATAATATAATGTAATGAAATTTGATGACCTTCACTTGAATGTAAGTTGAAAAACACAAATATTGTGGAGAACTAGAGGCCAGCAATAGATGGATAGGTATCAAAGGATTGAGAGATTAACCAATGCAATCCAAGATTAATATTAAAGTTATTTACAACAGTAGCCTAGAATAATATTAAAAGATTGACCAATGCAACCTAAAGAATTGGGGGCGGGGGAGAAAAAAAAGATAAGCCTTCGATATCAAAGAGCACCTTCCAACATCTACACACCATTTGGGCTCATTGGCAGGTCATGTGTAGTAATTCTTATATAGGTCATATTAATAACATTTTATTGTAGGAGAACAACCAAGGGAATACAATTAGCAGAACGGAACTTCAGTATCTGGATATCATTTACATAATTTGTTATCACTTCAAGTTGATTGGAATTATGACATTCTTCTTAAGAAAATAGTATCTAAGTCTAACCGAGAGCTACTACGGCTTACAAGGAGTAACTAAGTCAAACCAAGACTTGACATTCCTTATTTCCTTGTTTGCTCTCCATGCTAGAGATTATTGTGGAAGTGGAGTTCGAGTCATTTTGGGTGTGTGTGTGTGTATCGAAAAAGAGTTTATAATTTGAAAGGAACTCATGAACCAGGAAACTGAGACTAATTAATGGCTCACCCATAAAACAGGCCACCAAGAGTTATTACCTGAGCCTTTTGATCATCAAATAACTGTGTTATTCTTCCACACCAATAACAGCCCGTATGGAACAAGTCCACCAAATCACCCACCTTCCAGGAATCACAAACAATAACTGTGACTTCTGAGATCTCACTAACATGAGGCATTTGCTTTTCGTTACAGATAGGAGGGTACTGTGGCCTCAACATCAATTCACTATGTTTCTGTTTTGATTTTCCCATTGGTAGCTGATATAGCTTAGTCCAATTTAATCCTGCACAAAACAAATCCCAAATTCAAATAAGTGGTATTATAAACATCTAAAATGATGAAATTAAAGAAAGCATGAAACACCAATTAGCTCTGACAAAATGGAAGAATAACTAAAAACAAGATTCCTTCAAGAATGACACTTGTGCCTAGCTAATAGGTGCAAACCAACAATAGAACTATCACACCCTACTAACTATGAAGGAGGATTATAAATACTACACCTTATCCTTATTGTTGGCCCAAGATCCAAGGCCCAACCAACTCCTAACTAACAATAAGCAATAGCGATAAAACTGTAAAAAAAATATAAAGAGACAAACATCTGCTACAGCCTTATGTTCCCTCTCCTGGTGTGTGCAAAAAGGACTGTCTTCAACTACTTTCTGGTCGAAACAACCTCAAGGTGAAAGTGTGGAACCTAAGCTTGAAAATCAACCTCGTCCAACCAAGTCACCTCCTAGTCACCAAAGTTATGCAATTTGACCAGGAAGCAACAAGAACTCCATCCAACTCAACTGTGTGGCGAAGCACCTCATCCCGCTCAAACATAGACTGTGTTGTCCCTCTTCAACGGCTTGAGCTCTAGACATGAGGCACTGTGTGGATGCAAGCTTTCTCCTATAGCTAGATGATAAGTGGCTAGGACGATACAATGCACCACCCCAGATGGCAAGAGAAACGGCGTGACATGATTCATGTGCCTATTATGCGAGATGAAGGATATCATCAAACCAAAACTCCTCAGTCACACCTCGAATTCAAAACTCCATTTGAAGGTAAGTAAGACACTGTAGATTGACCCCAAAATAAATGATTCGTGACCTCTGTCTAGCCACCATTCTCCGGATGATAAGAGGAGCTCATGTGCAACTTGGTCTCCATATCCAAAAAATATTTCAAACCAAAAAGAAACTGACAAGATGAAATCTTTACCAAACACGATGGACCTCAGAACGCCACGCAACGCACTATCTCTTTAGCAAGGACGACAACAATCTATGGAGGTACAATAGGTGTTTCAATCAAAATAAGTGAGCATAACTAATCAAACATAGCTATGATGCAATGAATATTTTTGAAATCGTGGAAGACTTATAATGAAAAATTATGCTTGGCTGGAGAATGTGTGTCGTATTTATGTTGGTGGCACACTAGAAAGTCACGAAAATTTGTGTGACTTGGCGCACCATCCCTGGCCAATGGCCAATAGACATTTGCGGCAAGTTGTGGGCATGTTTGGTAAGCGCCAGAGTCCAGCTAAGAATAGTGGAACTCATCAACCTCTAGGTAAGGCCATGCAGAAGCTTCAATTGATGGAGGCGTAAGGAGCGTACGGCTTGGGCCCTAACTCAATGACATTGATAATCTTGCCCAAGTTGGACCGCGCCAAACCTCATCTTGTGGCTTGGCCTAATCAAACCTCCGCGAGAGCATTGGTGGTCGTGTTGGATATGCTAATTTATGCTCAACTTCAAGATCATACTGCAGAAGCGAGATGGGGTTGAGATTAGAAAAAAGTATCTTAAGCCACCTTGAACTAAATGGACAAAACATTTCTATACAATAATATGCTTGCTAGTTTAAAATGGGCAAAACCAAATCCATCAATATGACAACTGTTAACTAAACTGTGTTGCAAGTCGTCACCCTAGATCCAAAAGCACTGTACTCAACAGCAAAAGAGCACAATGAGTTAAGGGGGGTTGATAGATGTGTGCATCATTCATCCATAGTGAAGAAACAACCTTAAAAACAACTGGAAACATAGTT
This sequence comes from Monilaria moniliformis, assembly GCA_034509125.1. Classification (NCBI taxonomy): domain Eukaryota; kingdom Viridiplantae; phylum Streptophyta; class Magnoliopsida; order Caryophyllales; family Aizoaceae; genus Monilaria; species Monilaria moniliformis. The sequence goes on from JAYDZE010244076.1 coordinate 9,812, forward strand.
AATAATAATTTTAACTGGATTATATCGGAATGTGTAGGTGTTCCACAGACTGGATCCTACAACCGATTTTAGCAACGTTTCGCACACAATAAAACTTCATGGGCAACATGCACAAAAGCCATTGCCATCCGATCCGATTAGTCTTAATGTTGCGAGTAGGGGTACAAAAATGGATAGCGGTCCGATACCGATCCGATACCCGCAATTATCAATTACGGGTTTGGGTACTTAGGCCGGCATTTTTTCGGATACCCGATGATTCTGCTTTCCACACTCATTTCTGCTTCCGCTCATTAGATCTCTAACCTTTCTTCCTCATTTTGGGGGGTATTGTTTATTGTTCTGAAATTCGGATCTGCGTAAACGCATTGATCCATCGTTTTAATTTAATTTTGCGACTGTTTTCATTTCCGTTTGTTCGTCGCGTTTCCTTATACTTTTGGTTTGGGCATTTGTTCAGCGACTTTACTGTTTTTAAATCCCTAGATTATTTTTTTCGAATTTGCTTATTCTAGGGTTCTTGAGTCTCGATTTGGGAGAAAGAGTTTTTGATTGAGGAATTGGGGAAAACATGTATGGCTTCAAGGACTTTAGGGGATTCCAATGATGATTTGAATTGGAGAGAGAGGTGTCTATGGACAGAAGAAAATAGTAAAGTTTATACGCGGAAAATCCACAAGAAAGCCCACAACTACAACCTCAGTCGCCGAGAAACCCGTGTCCGCCGCCCTTACCCCTTCGAGGAATCAGGCTTTGACAAGAAGAAGATGGGTTTATTTTGGCCGAAGAAGACGGGGAGCGATTAGCGAAAGAGCTGCAGAGATTAAAAGTGCGGGGAAATTGAGATTGCCATGTCTCCATGGATTCTGCACTAGCGACAAATTTATATAGAAATTGGTCACCGAAAAGTGACCAGAATCTGTTCCGGAAAATTGGATTATGGAAGGTGTTCAACAATTGATGAAAATGTACTTGCGGGTTCCGGTACCCGCATCGGGTATTCGGGATACCCGAACGTAGTCTCAGGCCGGGTGCGGGTAGGGAGGTTGGCTCCGCGATTTTGCATAGTGAGTACAGGACGCCCGCAATGATGTCCACTCTACCCAGGGGAAAACATAATCTTCAACGAGAAAGGTGATCGATTCCAACGTCCCACAAACATTATGACAAACACCTAGCATAGCGCACAAGAATCCGTAATCTCATTAATGTCATGGAAGAATCTTGTGCAACCTGTTAAAGGACGTTACAATGGCTAGCTCCATTGTCCATCATAACTTGCACCTGGATGGACCCAACTTTGTTGAACATCTTTGTCGTCTAAGGCGTATCAAGGTCACAAAAAGTTCATTGGCGGCCATTGTGGTTCATTGGGCTCGGCCTCCTTGCCCTTAATCTTGGTAATCACCAAAAGTGGTAGATCATCCATATCATTGTCTTCTGCTAAAAAAAGATTGAGCTACTTGTTGGGGCACATGTGCAGAGTATAGAGAACTGCAATGGATATTATCTCCTTGTGCATGATGTTAAAGTAATAGAAATCAAGCAATCCATCCAAGTTTTTTCCATACCAAACCAATTCTTTTCTCTATTGATTCTACTCAATAATCATGTTAGCCCGAAACATGAACGAAGAGTCCAAGATATTGTACCAAAATGATAAAGTCGAGGGAAAACAAGATATTTATAAATGAATGATTGTGATAAAATGGAAGAATAACTCAAGACTCCTCAAATGACATTCACGAACCAGCTAATCGCAAATCAACAATAAAATTCTCATACCCTACTACATGTGAACAAGGACTATAAAAATATTAATCTTTGTTCTTAGTACTACCCCATGACCAAGGCCACCTAACTCTTAACTTACAATAAGCTCAGTGATAAAAATTGCATAAATAAAAGAACAAAGACTCAAACATCCACAGCCTTCTTTGGTCTCCTCTCATATACACGGAAGGGACATTTATAGTCATAAAAGAACCATATCCCAACATAAAGCTTCTACGAAAATTACACGTCCTCTATACTAAAGAAACCTGAATATAGTTGTTGTATGTCATCTATAGCCAATCCAAGTTATAAATAATAGGTGTCATGCCTGGCCACAAGGCTCTAAAGCAATTCTTACATATTGAGGATGACGGTACCAATATATATGCATTATAATACACACGCAATAAAGGATCTTAGGTAAATTTTAATGCAGCACATCATATCTCGTCCAGAGACAAATTCTGACTTGCAATAACTACAACTTGAACACAGGAATTTGACATATCATCAGAATACTCGAGATAACCAACACAATAACAAAAATATCATATTGTACTTAACACCACACACCACAATCATAATGTTCATATTGATGAAAGAATAAATAACCTTGCAATAGTATCTTCCTAGTTCCTACAATTAGGGACACAACATCTAAAGACAAAAAGTAAGGGTTAAATATCCAAATAATTTTTCAATTAAACATGTAGCTGGAACAGAGGTCTGTCTACCAAGTTACCAACATAACAATTACAAAGTTTGCTCTTTGTATGCATATTTACATGGATAATAAACAAAAACACATCTAAAGATTGAAAAGTAAGGATTACAAATATCTAAATTATTTTTCTATTGAAAGAGTAAGATGGAACAGAGGTTTGTCTACCAAGTTAACAACATAACAATTACAAAGTTTACTCTTTGTATGCACATTTACATGGATAATAAACAAAACCCAAGAGAAATCTCATTTTTGCATCAGAGGTTATGTTTATGTTTGGTAAAATTTGAAAACTATGATATGATTTGAATCAGTCTTCATATTATGATGCAAAGTTCCAAGTTTGTTTTGTATATAGTGCCTCCCAGGCACTTGTTAATGAAGGTTAGCAAATAGAGAGATTCCGCTTTCACAATAGTTAACAGTCCCACTGTTTCACATCACAAATCTTACTTCTATCATAAATTTTTCTTTGTGACACAATACATATATAGGAGGTATTATAGTGTATGTTCAATCATCCTAGACAGCTGCTGCATTAAATTTAGAAGGTAAATAAACAGTCTTCTATGATACATATTCAACACAGTCAAGCTAGTAATTAATTTCATATTCATTTGGTTGAAGCAATTTCATTATCATAATCCAGACATGACTCAAAGAAAATTGTTGATCATACACATCCAAAATTCAAACAATTCCTATAAGCAACACTATTTGAAAGAGAGTCAATCATGAATATACATCCTGATTAAAAGTAAACAAGGGTTATTAATTACAGCTCTAACTTTGACCCCATGGTGACTTTTTAGCCCGAATTTACCAATATTACTAATATAGCATTTACTAATATCCATCGTTCACTTAATAGCTCGAGTCAAAAATTTCGACCAATTGACATGTATTGCCAGAAGCTGATTTGGCAACACTGCCATTCTTTTCACATATACACCAGCTTCGTTCACATCAATCCTTCAATGCCAAATTTGCTTCCGGCATTACATGTCAGCTTTGGTTGACCAATTTTTTTGACTCGAGCCATTATGTAAACGGACATACATACATGCTATATTTGTAAGTTCAGTATAAAAAGTCACCATAAGGTCAAAGTTCGAGCTATAATTTAAGAATAACCTAGTAAACAATTATGAACTATCAAAAGTGTAGAATAACCATATCACACAACAAAGTATTGCTCAACTTTTGGAAATGTATGCACACTTTAACTTCAGACTTCAGCCATAGATATATGAAGGTTAATAAGTTCAAAGTTTATAAAATGCCAAAACCAGTTATTGTTTAGGGGAATACTAGAATCTCTTTTTTCTGATAAATCAGGTGAATTTAAAGTAAATTTCAAGTTTCAGCCTCCAGCTCCTGTCACGAGCTAATCTATTAGTCAACTGATACCACAAAATTCAGAGGGGTACCTTACAAAGTGGATCACAAATCTAACCTATGTTTTTGTATATCAAATAGAGGCAACTTTAGAGACTTACTTTCCTCCGTGTAGTCATAATATTGCGAGATATGTCCAAGTATTCCATTTCTCTCAGAGAACACTCTAATCTGATACAAGAAATATAGACATTGACATAAGTAACAAAAATGATATGCCGAAAACTGATTACTACAGGCACAAGGCAAAACAAGTGCAAAGGGATCCTTGAGGCACAACGCAATGCACAGGCACCAGCAACTTTGAAATGAGGCTCACAAAATTTAGAATGAAATCTCATATGATATAAAGTTAATAAGACCATGAGATAAAAATGCACAAAATTATAATCATGACATCAATTTTATAGAGATTAATTTCATCTCCATGTGACCAGCATACATTTGCTTTGTGTATTTCTAAATCCATATTAAAACAACCCAGAAAGATATATGGTCAAAAGGTAAATAAAACCTAGGTGAGATCTGAAATTGCATCTTAAGGATAAAAATGTCTACTGCAGAAGCTGCACCCAATTATCTTTTTCCCTTTTATTTTGTAAGCTTGTAGCTCATAGGTGAGATCTGACTATGTTTTCCAACACGATATGCATTCCCCCATAAAAAATAAAAAGTGAAAAGATAGTAAAAGAAATTTATCTTCCCCTAAAAGTGTCAAACTAATCATTACACTCCATAACATTCTCAAGATAAAATCAAACGTGGCAAAGGTTCCCTATATAGATGTTTGCGGACCACTTTCCTAAGGAAACCCAAAGGCAACTCCAAAATGGCCAAGAACTTTTTTCCAATTATGAGTCCTTTTAACAAGGACTTCATGGCCCAATCAGCTCTATCATGACCTAAGTGGAAGTTTTCTAGCATGATGAGCTTCACAACCAGAGTGATATGGAGAAAATCAGATAACATTCGCAAGATATATCATAAGCTAATCTGGAAACGTGTCAGGTAACAGGACATGGTATTTGTGATATGACCTAACCCACGGAATTAATTGGTGAAATGTATTCCACAGAGAACTCCAGAAGTGTCTTATGCACAAAACTGGAAATATATCTTGCAGCACTAAAAATGTTCTATATGTCATTTGGTTGGCAGTTGAAATTCAATATTCAGGTGCAGTTCAATCAAAGCAGGAGAAGGCAGATAGTTTTCTGAGGGGATTCTTTATTCCTTTAATGCACATACAAGACATAAATGACATACAAATTTCTGTGACTGTTATTTTGAGTTTATGACAATATTAATTTATGTTAAAACAAGTCTCCCTTACATGATATGTGCAATGACAAATCTAATGTCTGTGATAATGGTTTACATTAACTGGATCATTACATTTCTAAAAAATTCACATAATAATCTATTATGTCAACCAAATAACATATCCAGATAAACATAACAAGGAAATAATCCTATTTAGGGAAACTTCGTTAGCCACTGAATAACTGATCCCAGCTATAGTTTTTTTCAGATCGCAGTCCATACTAATATATAGAACTAACAAAAATTACATTTTCCCCAACATTACAGATTTCGCATCTCTATTACCTTGCATCGAAACCATGCACCACGATAACCAAAGCCAAAAGACCTTAATTCAGCCAGTTGTCCAGCTTTAAACGGTAAGTTCTCCATGGAAGTTGAAGCCAACAAGGTGCACCCCTGTTCAAAACATTCAACTCAAACTACATAATCTCAAACAAAACACACGCACACAGTGAATTTATTACAACTATGCGCACACACACTTACCGACGCACAGATACAACCACGGAGGACGAGAGCAGAGAAGCCTTAAATACCCAATTTCATATCAGCAACGAACAACTGTGAAGAATTTCGACATCTGGCTAGCACGGTGTTTTTTAAACCGACCGCTTTATCTATTTGGGTAGATAGATTTGGTAATTCTAATAACTTCACCAATTCCAGCAATTTAGAAACAATCTAAATTAGTCTTGATAAGAATAATAGAGGCTATCAAAAAAAATATTTCAGAATTGGAATTTAATTTCTGAGAAATTAAATTCCCATTAATATTGACGAAGCAGCCGCTAGATAAAGACGGAGAGCACCGGTCGCTGGAAGCGGCGATGTAATCATAAAATCGTAGAAAGCAGAGAGAGCCGAAAGGACTTGAGGTGGAGCAATTGAGACGGAGCAGCGTCGAGCGACGTGAGTTGGCTGTGATGAATTCAAGAAACATGCATCTCTACTATTTTCACTGAAACTAATTTTCACATTTTAATTGGTTCTATCCTTTTGAAGTTCTCAAACTTCTTTTTGTTATTGCCATTTAATAGAATAATAAAATATTAGCTAAATTAAATAATAAAATTAGTTAATGTACTATTTTATTCCTATAATACTCAAATTAAATAATAATAAATTTTTATATAAAAACGGAGAGACTGGAGAGGCAAAAAAGATTCATTTCATATTCTGTGGATTATGTCATCCACATTGCTGTCATTTGATTGTTCTGTTCTTTGAACTATTTATGGGTTTTACATCATTTTTTTTCATTCATTCATCAAGAAACAATAACAACATCTCTATCTTTTCACCATCCCTTTCTTTGGACTATTTATGGATGTGACTTTTAATTTTTTATTTATATTTGAATTTTTGATTTAATTAAAAATGCGAATTTTATTAAAATAAGAAAATTTACATAATTAAACACATTATTGAAATGGGAAAATAACATAATTGAAATCCTAATCAATCATCACAGAGACCAAAGCAAACCCAAAGAGCTTAAGTCTTTAACTTTCACAGAGACCAAAGCAAACCCAAATCAATCTAGTTGTAACACTCAAGAGATTTTAATCTTCAATTATTCATTAGAAAATATTGAGTGTTGTAACCTGCACGTGGTAAGAGCTTAAGTTTTAACTTTCAACGATTTTTGGAAGCCTCGAGGAGGTAGAGTATGGCATGATACTCGGGAAAGAATTGCCTATATGAGTGAGAAGTGCGGGCCACTTCAAATTTTGTGAATCACTTATGAATCCAAAGAGGTGTTCTATAGCCATAAACGGACAAAAACGTGAGAACTGATGAGTTTGTAAATAATATTGTGTCAATATTATTGTCTAAGTATACACCAAGGTGGAATGGTTCAAGGCATCATGTCCACCAGGCCACCATTATACTCGATAATATTGACTATGGAAGGTTCAAAGCGCCAAGCGACTGTTCCAAACACAATATTATTTCTCAAGAATTGAGCTAAGTGTCTGCATGCATGTATTTGCATTCTCTTGTGGAGGTTTGTCATGTAGTTGGTTTGAGCTTGGAGTGCTCTAATCAATGTGGGGGATTGTTGGAAAATTAAGGCCTTGGGCTTTTCATATGGCCAAGACCTTTGGCCTTTCACATGGCCGAGACCTTTGGCCTTTCGGTTGGTCGTAACCGCCAAGGTTATTATGAGATGTCATGATGATCGTGTCTTTCCACATTCCCTCCTTAGGCCTATTTATAGGCAGGGTTTTCGATAGAAAGAAGATAACACCACAACACAATCTCTGTCTCGAAACTCAACTCTTGTCGTTCACGCATGACTTAGCATCTTTGGGAGCATTGTTTGCTCGATTCTCGAAACTCTATCAAGTTTGTCGGTGCCTATAGGGTTTGAGGTGCTTCCACACGCTAGGAGGAAGTCGTTTTATCTTTGGGGACGATACGCTAGTCCGAGAGAACCAGCCAGGGCGTAATTCGTCTTGCGATAAGCGGGCTTTCCTCGACTCGACTTATAGTTTGGTTTGTTTATTATTTGCCGTTGTAATTTCTGTTCTATTCCTTGTTGTTTTGTTGTTTCAGTTGTAATGGCAAGAGTACTGCCTGTCCAACGGTTTGGATTTTTCCCATATTTCTAACAGATGCATTATTTTAATATATGATATGTCATAATGTACATGTAAAAAAATTCATTATTTAAGGATGAAAATTTATTTTAGACATCCATTTAGTCAACGTCTACGGAGTGTTGAACAATGCCATGTATGCAAAGTTCTTTAATTTAATGTCAATTGATGTTTATTATTATTACTATAATTATTATTATTATTATTATAATTATCTTTATAAGCTATTTCTGAACTAGTAGTCAACATTAATAGTTAGCCTAAAACTTATAAAACAAAAATATAGCAGATTTTTTATTTTCAGGACAAAAATGCTCTTTGTGAATATGATCAATTTTTTTTTATCATGCCATAAATATCTTAGTCATTTATCTCTCTATAATTTTCTCTCTCCTTTTGTCTGTAATCAAATCGTCGCTCTGTCAAACGTTGACAATGGCTTCCAAAAAACTTTTGTGATTTCCGAATGAACTCTTGTGGTTTGTCCATTGATGGTGCTACCGCCTACAAACTCAAACACTTTTGAAATTGCAGTATGCAACGTCGACGCCGCCGTCTACAAACTCATACACTTCCGAACCAACTGCAAAATGCAATCATTTGACGGTGGGGCTGCTTGCAGACCCAAACACTAATTTATTTCAAGTAGCCATTTTACATTTTCAGAAACAGTGACGTTGACAGACTTTTTAGAATTTGAATGGTCAAAGACCATTTTTCTGTTTTTTTTTTTTTAGTATGTGGTTTGAATCGCGGTTATTTAACTTTTTTTATTTTTTTATTGGTATTTGTAGTCGTTGTTGGAAAACTTTTGGTACTGTTGACAATCATTCTAGTTTTTTGGAATTTTTCGTTGAAGATCATTACAATGTTCTTGGTGTTGTTGATTTGTTTTTGTTTAGGGTTTAAGATATAGGGTGTTGTGGTATGAGGTACGAATCGACCGAATTCGTACAAGGCATATCAAACCTGCCCAAGCGGAGGTTTGATACACATAAAAACGAACAACTTAAGAAAAAAACTCGCTCGCATAGGGCTTACGCCGTCGCGCGCATAATTTTTTGCCCATGGAATGAATTGACATATTTCATACCATGCATACCAAAACATGCGCGCACATGTTTGGAAAGTATGGTATGAAATCCGCCAATTCATTCCACGGAACCAACTTCTACGTGAACACAACATCGGCACAACACGAGTGGGTTATGTATGCATGATATTCTTTATGATCAATTCATACCATGCATATAAAAAAATTGTTTTCTGTTTTCGTTATCTTGCTTGTATTTTTTTTATTAGCAGGACACAAGAAAAAGATTATAAAATCGGTCAACAACTAAAAAAAAAGAAAAGCAAGATAAATAACAATTTTTTTGGTATGCATGGTACGAAGTGGCTATAATTTCATACCATGCATACCAATCATTTGCATGCACGACCTCTGCACTGCGTGTGCATGTGTGATATGCATGGTATTAATTTGGTCAATTCATACCATTAATACCAAATTCTGCGCGCACGCCCACCACACTACACGCGTATGGTTGGTTCGTGTGGTTTGAGTTGGCTGATTTAATACCATGTGTACCAACCCCGTACGCAAATTTTGATATGCATAATATGAAATGGGCAATTTCTTCGCATAGATACCAAATATTGTGCTCAGCCATCCTCAGCACTAGGTACGCATGTTTGGTATGCAAGGTAAGAAATATGTCAATTCATTCCACATGTACCAATTTCAGCTCCCGCACAGCATCGGCACGGTGCGGGTGGATTTTTTATGGAACATATTCTTTATGGCCAATTCATACAATGCATACCAAAAAATCTATTTTTTTTTGTTATCTAGGTTGTATTTTTTCGATTGGCAGAACGCAGAAAAGACACTATAAAATCGGCTGCAATAAAACAGAAAAATGACAAGATAAAAAAGAAAAAAATATTGGTATGTATGGTTTGAAATGACCATGATTTCATACCATGCATACCAATCTTTGCATGCACGGCCTCTGCACTGCATGCACATGTGCGATATGCATGGTATGAATTTGGTCAACATTTATCATTAATACCAAATTATGTGCGTGTCCAGCTTTCACACTCCGCACACAACCTTACTTTGTGTGGTATAAGTTAACTGATTACATATCATGCGTACGATGGATACCAAACCTGAATTTTGTTCATTTCTTCAAAAAATGGCTAAAAATGAATTTTATATATATATATATATATCAAGGTTGCGGAAGGCGCTAGGCGCTAGTCGGGCGGCCGAGGGGGGCCTAGCGC